>JAQQZZ010091906.1:1298-29529 GCA_030265115.1 Mopalia vespertina
ATGCCGCTTTATTTGACCATTTAAGAATCTTAACTCTGGTAGATCTCTGACTTAGGGCAGTTTGTTTGCAGTATAGCTATGCCGCTTTATTTGACCATTTAAGAATCTTAACTCTGGTAGATCTCTGACTTAGGGCAGTTTGTTTGCAGTATAGCAATGCCGCTTTATTTGACCATTTAAGAATCTTAACTCTGGTAGATCTCTGACTTAGGGCTGTTTGTTTGCAGTATAGCAATGCCGCTTTATTTGACCATGGAGGAAGATTAATTTTCTAACATTGCTGAACACTTCATTGTTTATTGTTGTGCTACATGTAAGGTGGCTATTACCGTGTGAATACACCACCGTCATAGGAGTGAAATACTCTTAAGTATGGCATAAAACTTTGTTTATAACTATTATCTTGTGTTTATCACTATTGAGATGCTGTGTTCTTTTCCTGCTGTAGGTTGTAATTCACGGTTTACCGCTAAAAGTAGTTTGTATGTTCATCTGAAGAAACATGATCACTCTGGGGAGAAAATCGTGTATTTCTGTCCAATGGAAGGCTGTGAGAAAAAATATGCCACAAAGTCCTGTCTGAGGAAACACATCACAAAACATTACTCTACCCCTGTGTCAGGTTAGTACACTGCCTCTATAGTTTCACCTTACTCATAGAGTTATAATATATATTGAATTGAAGAGTGGATAACTATGGCAACCAGGTAAGCTGTTGCCTAATAAATCAGTACAGTATTATATCTCTATAGACCTACCAAAGTCTAGACGTGTCAATATAAAGACCTTTTCTAATGATTTAATTTTCCATTATTTTTTCATTTGTGCAGTCTTGAACAAATAATGGAAAAAGCACAAAGCAAAAAAAATAAAAAAATTTTGCTGTTAATAATTAACAGATTTACAGTTTTATTTCTGTGTGTTGTGTGTTCCATGTTCAAACCTCAATGTGTACCTTCCCATTTCAGCTGCTGACCATGCTCACTTTGATTTGGTGCCATTGTTAGCCGGGGATGAGTTACCTGAAGGCTCATTAGATACATTCCCCACATCACAGGGGGAACATAGTGTTACACCTGTCACAGGTAAAATAATCGTTTCTCCTCTCCTGAGGAAAATATCAATAGCATAGATTTGCAAAATGTCATGACACCAGAAAACAAATTATACTAGGCTATTTTCATTGTCCCTCTGTCCTCTGACAAAGGAAAGCATGAATCAATCGATCAGAGATTTTTTCAGTTTTGAACGGCTAAACCATGAAAATGAAGTAAATAATATAATTACAAATATCCTATTTTCTTTCTAAAATGTTTTGTGTTTTTTTTTTGCAGCCGTAAACATCAACACCTCAATCGCCTCCTCATTACTAGGGACAACAGACCCGGTGTTAATAAGCCCCAGTGATTATATTACAACAGGTATTATAACATTCACTACAGAGAAAAGATCTTTTCTAAGGTTCACTTGGGCAAATCCAAAAGTTGTTTTTGTTATTTTATTAATAGAAGTATGACAGTTCATGGTCTTGAAGGCAGAGCAAGTCCAGACACTAATAAGATAAACATTTTAATGCTCAATTTTCATGCCAGAAAATCACAATTTTTGCCATCCACCATAGTTTTAACTTTAAAGTGTAGCTATAGAAACAATGTTTCTGCTGTTAACAAGAGTCCGTTCATCTTAGCAATCTTTAGTGATGCTAATGCTCATTGAGCTGTGTTTACTGTAGTTTCAGGTGTGGATCAGCCAGTGATCACCGCAGCCTCTTTCCCAACAGACAGTCTCACACAACAACTCAACTCTAATATGGTAACGCAGTATATCGTGGCCAGTGACCTTCAATCCTCAGCACTATTCCCCGGGACGTTGTTGGGGGTTGCTCCCAGCAGTCTGACAATACCCAGCAGTCCAGTGGAGGTGTGTGCTTCGTGTGTGTCTCCAGTATTAGCCTGTACATGTGCTCACAGTCCAGAGGCTGCCACACCCACGAACAGTAAACATAAATCAAAGATATCTATTGGGAAAGGTAGGTCACCTTAATAACAAACAAAATCCTTGTTACCCTTGGTATAATACATCAAAGACATAGCACTTTGGATAGGAGTAATTTATACTTTCGTTATTGATGGTGCTAGTGTACTTACTAATCCTACTCCAATGTACCTGGATTGAGTCCATCTGTCGACTTTAAGGTGGGGGTGTTTTTTATGAGGTTTCCTCGCGATTTTCCAACATAATTAGGCAAGGAACAGTGTGAAGTGGACAATTCATCGTCATATAAGTGAAATACCCTTGAGTACGATGTTAAACCCAAATAAAAAAAACAAACAAATTAGATGTATTGGAAGGGATCATTTATATTTTTAAAAAATGAATTCCTTAATAATATGGAAATTTAAGAAAGTATAGATTTAAATTGTAGAGAAAGAAAATTTTGCTTGCCTCCATGGGGATTTATACTCTGGTGTCAGACTGGCCGAAGTTAAATATAAGAGGTATATATGTTTTAGTTGGTTCATATTAGCTTTAGGAATTGAAACTCCTCCTATGTACTAGCTTTATTTCAATAGCTCAATTTTTCCCTCTTTGCTGTCTGGCTTACTTTTTTCTATGCTGAGCTTGTCTGATTTGTATAAAGAAAAAAGTGGTTTTAATAGTCTCCTCACACAGACTGTCCTGAATAGATGACCTACCTGAGACCTATATCACAGAGTGAACAATAACATCTGAGTTATGAAAACTCCATCATACACTTGACTTGATCCATTAGAGCTGTCAAAATGTATACTCATAATACATTTATTCATTTAAATATGGAGATGTGGAAAGATTAAGGGCCCCTTGTGACCCAAGTAGATCTCCAAACTCTATGAATGTCACATTTTAATAATAAAATTGCCCTTGGGGTTCCCTGTAAATCTGTGTTCTGTTGTAAATTACAAGTGAGTGTGTTAACCATTTGATGATAACACCGGTATGGTGTATGGAATGGGTGGGACTGTTTATATGAGAAACGGGGAATAAGTTGACCATGTGAATCAGAGGGATGAAGCACTATTACCATAGTTTATTGCAGCTGTGTAGTATGCATGGGCATTGGCACAAAGAATCCAGATTTTCAAATTCTCATCAAACAATATTCTATCGGTATTAAAGTTCCACCTTCTACCTGACTGGAGCATTCCTCTTAAAAATCATAATCTGATGTGGAGTCACAGAGCCACTCAACTTGAACCTTATAACTGCTCACAGCTTGAGTTTCTCCCTATGCCCTGTCAGGAGCAACGATTGCCTTTTTGACTGTGAAATTTGATCTGGCCTACTCTTAGGTAGATCCACCAAGGCCTACTCTTAGGTAGATCCACCAAGGCCTAGTGAGATAATAAACATATCTGAAATGTCAGGTGAGAACAATGGTGGATCTATAGATCACCAGGCGACCAGGCTTGATGGCTGACAAACAAAGACCCTTCAACTGCACATTCTTTGGTTGAGTGCTTTGTGCTATATCTACCTGGTCTCTGATTGTTAATTTCAGTTTACCTTTTAGCCGATTAGTACAGGGTAATGGTCCACATCTAGCAGTTCCTTTCAAGGACTTCACTATATACTTTACAAATACATATTATAGGCGGGTTCTATTGGGCCTCTTGAATACTCCATACTGATAAATTCAGAATCGGACATACTTCTTCAGCAAGAATTAATTAAAGTAAACCAGTGTTCTGGTAAAAATGCAAACTATTTTTATACTACACAATATCACAGAAAGGAACCTTTTATGATATATTTCATGTTTTTTTTATGATTATTCTAAGATACAATTCTTAATCGGAGAACTTTATAGAAACGAAAGATATACAGGTAAAAAAAAAAGCCCTGAAAGTAGAGAATCTCTGAGTTAGGGTTTAAGGAAGACCTTGATCAGTCATCTGGAGTCTGTAATGACAGCTTTGTTTAATCCCAACAGACACATACAGTTACTGTTCTGATGCTCCAAGTCACAGCTGTCACATTGCTGAATCCCTTTTTCACCCAAATCTTGTTTGTCAGCCTTTTATTTTTTATTCAACAAAGTTAAGTAATGTTTGAAATATTTTCTGTTTGAGGTTGAGAAGGTGAGAATTGTGTGGTGGGGATAGGAAGGGGGTAGCAGAGACCTCAGGTAACTGTGTAGGCAAGGCTGGGAAAGTACACAAATACACTGGGAGAAAAATCCCAGTTAAAAGGGCCTGCCTATCTGACTGGAGTTTATTGTCTTTTGAATGCTCTGATGATAAGCTCTTGTCCTCGTGCTTCCAGAACCTGTAATCCTTGTTGTTGGCAGCTTGGTCCCGACCAGGGTTAAGGAAGGAATGTAATACTGGCATCCAAGTCTCTCACAGACTCCTCTCTTTAACACTATTGTTGTCTCCAGGCTAGCACTAACTCCTTTAAGCTGTATTTCCGTACAGATATAAGCTAATAGTGTTTTGATATTGGGGGTACAGTGAATACCTGGCTGAAAGAATGCTTTATAAATACCTCTAGCTACAGCACCTGTCCTTTATTCACCAGGTTAATAAGACTGATTATAAATTGATTGCTATTTTGTTAGTGGCACACCTGTACAGGTATTGAGAATAGCTCATAGGCTCTGAAAGGACCTGGTGGCTTGTCTATTTGTTATCCACTTTTATCTGAAAAAGACATCACACTTTTACCTTAAAAAAAGCACACAATCCTTTATATAATCCCACATATTTTTCGATAACCATTCCCTGAATTTGTTTTATGAATCTGATTCTTATGATTCTCTACTGGGGTGGTACTTCAGCAGGATATGATTTCCTTTATCAAACAACAACAGCCTATTGAAGTTAGGAAACTAATTTGTGATACATTATAACACCCTGCAGGCCTTATGTTCCTCAGTATAGGAGCCTACTGTTTTTCATATGAACTCTGGTGTTAATTGGAAAGCCAGGAATGTGCGGGATGCTGTTAAATGTTTGTAATGTTAGAGGGTGCTGTGTGAAGGGAGGCAAACAGTAAGTCTGTCAACTGCCAGAGAAAGAACTTCCTCCCCTCTGGCTATACATCATAACACCCAGACCTGTAAACCAGCCTCCCAGACTCCTAGCCCAAGTAACCCGTCTAACAACAAGGAATTTCTTGTTTAACTTCAAAACTTCAGGGCAGCTCTGAACTCCTTGTGATAGATTGCTGTCTAAACATGTGTTATTTTAATCGCTCAAACTGTAGAATTTCAAAGCTGTTTACTTTCAGTTTGTCACTGTCTTGTAGGGACTGTACACAATAAGTTCATATACACATTTATGCATGATTTATAAATAAGCTAACAGAACTTTACAAGAGAACTTTTACTTATTATTTTTACAAGACTGAGATTAATGAATGTGTTGGCCTTGGGGTAGGAGAGGGCTGGGGGGTGTCATGTTTTCTGTGTTGTGGTTCATTGTCAGCTGACTATAAAACATGCCCATTGAGCTTAGTATCTCATCACTCCCCAGTGGGGCCCTATATGCTTAGACAACACCTGTGAGAAGAGAGCCCAGGTAACTAGTACACTTAATCACCATTCCACATGTCCACCCTCTGGGTATGAGTGTGGGCTATTTGCCTTGGGTGGTGACCAAATGGCCGTAATCACCATTCCACATGTCCAGTCTACATGCCCCACTGTGTCCACACCTGTGATTTATCACTGATACTAGCTTCACTGGTTGGTCTTTGAATATTTAACTAGTCCATTGAGTTAAGAAAATAATGGTCAGCCGACTCCCTCAAACATTAGAGTGACCATTAAGCTGGTTCTAACTGACCAGAAGAGACCAGTGTCAGGAATTCTCATTTCTCAATGTCACCTCACTTTGTTCACTAATGCCCATTAAAAACAAAGATGTGGATGTTTTTATTTCAAGGTTTACTGATTTCTCAGCAATCCCAGGATCTTTGACAAATTAACTGTCATTAAAGAAGTGAAATATTGTACAATCTATGCATGTCTGGGCATTCATTGTACAAATTTAAACATACATGGATTAACACATTATCTGGCACATTCCCACGTCATAAAGTTTTATTGGAAATATAAATCATTGTTATGTTTTGTGAAGTCATTCTGAACAAAGAGTTTCATAACTGCTGACAGAGGAAAAAAACAAATATGAAGAATGTATTGGAGTTGTATTTATTAACTGAAGTAATAAAACCTTGGTTATGATCGTTCATTATTTGGAACCTCCAGTCAGAGAATAAAGTTTCAGATATACATGTTAAGTCCTTATGATTGAGATTATTAATTGAGATTACAATGTTACCTGTATTAAACATGTTTAGCTGTTTGACACACTCACTGTTTCTCAGCTTCTTAATCTTAACGATTGTCAGGTTAAGAGATTATAGTAAAGAGTTAGGCATTACAAGGTATTAGTGGTGACCTTTAGAGGGTGACCTTCCTCCCTAACCTGGCTTTAACTCCTCATCAGTGAGCCCTTGCTGCTATACCACTGACAATAGACCCTAAAAACTCATTACAAGCCCTAACATCTTAGATAAACAGAGGCTGTAAACTGAGGACAAATGTCTCCTATACAACATCAGTCTGTGACCAGGGTTTACCGGGTTCTCTTCGGGCTTACCCAATCAACAAGATAAACAGAACTTTTCTAACTTTACAGGATTGTAGCTTCCATAATATTTTTTTATTATCATAAATCAGTTGACAAAAATTTAATGCACAATAACTTTGGGCAAAATCAGTTAATGTCGATTTCAAACCACTTATTTATTTTATTATGCTGTTACAAATATATAGAGGATTCTGCACACTAGTGTACACAGTGTAATTTGAATGCAATAAATAATGCTCAAGTTAGTGGTGAAACAGAAAACCCCTTTCAACCATTCATAAGAGAAAATTTTAAGGGTATTTCACTTATATGATGGCGGTGTATTTAAACAATTATTTACACTAGCAGCAGCCATAAAATGTGAGCTCTTTAGATACTATTGGAAAGTTAATCTTCCTTCAGTGTTAAGAAAAGAAAGTATTGCTACTCTCCAAACAAACTGCCCTAACCAAAGGGTGATTTAAATAAGATACTTATTCATTAACAACATGGCCATTGATGAGATGCAAAAATCAACAACTAATTGATCAACAACTTAACTACTGCTTACTATAATAATTATTTGTTCTCTTGTTTATCAAATGAGTGACTTAAACATGCCATGTCTCTGGGCCATATGAGTACAATAAGTATGGCATTCAACCCCAGTCAACAAACAATCTGCCACTATATGGAAGACATGGTCATGATGCATCTTGAATGGTTGCTGTCAAATGTGTGTCAGGGTGGAGAACACCTGGCTGTAGACTGGGAGGTGATGAAACACACGCTGACCAATGTCATGTTCTTCTGTTTGATAATAAACAAAAACTGAGCTGAAGCATTTCCCTTCTGATTGAAAAGCTGTGGCCGGAGAAACTGCTCTGGATCTAGTAAAGCCAGCAGACATCTGGACATTGATCTGACCAGCTACAGCTGCTACTGTAGTGGTATCAGTCCAGGCCATTTAAAGTTTTATATTTAAAAAAAAATAAATTAACAGTATAAAATATTCTATATATTTCTAAGATTAAACATTTGACCTGCCAATTTTGATTAATAGTTCTTCATTGTAAACAGTACTGTAGATTATATTGATTAGCATATAGAGTGGACATCACAGTGTGTGGTCTATGATATTTAGGTCTGATCAGACTGTTGATGTCCTATCATTGATCTCCCTTCAGCATTGTACCATGCATATGCCACGATTTTGAAAACATAAACTGTTTTTGTCTTTTTGTAATTTTCATAATTGTTTAATTTTTGCACATATATAGCTTATACACTTAGGGTGTATTATATGTTTGAAACAGTCTGATTCCTGTCCTAATCACCTGTCATCCTTCTCATCTGCTGAGGGATGTTTTAGATCTTTTGTTTACAGAGTTTTGTTTTTTTCTTCTAACAGTCAGAGTATTTTTGATTGTGATTTGGTGAATGACATTGTTGTAACAAAATCCAGGTATCACATTAACGAGTCTGTGTTCCTGGGACAGGTGTGATGTCCTATCAGAACCTGGATACCATCCTACACTACTAACTTAATTAACGATAGGGGCCAGTCTATAGGAGAAGACAAAAGATGAAGGAATTTAGCCTGTGGCAGTCATGCAGCTTTTCCTTATGAACAATAGCATATCTGTTCACACTTAATTGTTTTAAATTCAGATACTTTCATGTCCGTCTTCTTGTGTTTATTTTTTCTGGCTCTCTCTTTCTATCTAAGTTTTACCTTTTCAAGTTTTGTTTAGAATATATTCATGGACTTACATGTATTTAACAACGCACACCTTTATTAAGCAGAAAATCTTGAAGATCTTTTTTCTACACAGAGAGGCTCCATACCAAACACAAAAAATGTTTTTTGTGAACCTACATGTGTATTTTTTAGCTAAATGGGCATGTATAGATTGGGATATATTTTAATTACTCATGTTTTCTTTGTGTATTTTTGAATTTCTGTATTTTGCTGACTTAAGAATTGTTCTTTAAGGTTAACTAAAGTAATGTGTCTATGTAGATAGACCTCACATGTAGCCAGATAGAGCCAGTCTATGTTCAGCTGCGGGGCACAGAGAATACAGCCACTTCTCAACATTTAAACTCACCTCTATGTAAATAAGCTGTGGAATTTCAATATAGGAAGGTAAACGGAGAACCATGGGCTGCAAATATGAAGTGGGCAAATTCCAGATATGGGTCATAGTTTGGAGATGAGAGAAATGCTCTAAAGGCAATAATGTCTCCCTCCATCTAGCGCCATGATCTCATTCACTCACGTAATATACCAGTAATATTCCACAGTTTTCTTTCGGGTAACACAAAGATAAAATCCAACATTTTTATACAGCCTTGAAAATGTCTAGCAGATTAATAAATGCTTAGCTTGTTTATAGAATTTGAATTTTTTTTCTATGTCGTGTAAAAAAAATATATATTTTCCCTTAACATAAAAATTTTATCACAGAGTTTGTATTTGTGGGTTCTGTGGCTGATTATCACATTACAAGTGACCAATCCATTGTTAAAAATGTTGTGTCTGTATGAGCTAGTCTAACCCCTAACACTTTAGATATCAGATATGTCCACTTGAGAAGGATTTGTCCAGATAAAACCTGTTAATCCATGGCTATGTAATCACTTCTTGAGCTGATAAAACAATTCTCACCTGATCAGGTGTACTGCTACCCACCCCTTTCCTCTAGCACCCACCTAGCCTGTCTGTGGACTCTGTGTTTGTACTATCTGGTGAAATCTATGGAGAACAGTATGTGTCAGTTTTATCTCTATACAGAATATCAAAATAAAATTCCTCTCTAAGATAAACAAGATAGACTAAATTCTTCACATTATCATTAAACAAAGCGCATCATATTAGCAGACTGTCATGTCTTCTTTATACAAGCTGCTGCTGCCTTTTGCTAATTTGTATGGCTTTTTATACACAATGCAGCACACATTCCTGTTTTGTTTTTAAAGCAGGACTTGCTAGTCTGCTAGATGTGCAACACTCTCAGTTTAAATGTGAACAGACAGAATCCATTCCACGAGATGTGTCATTTACCATACCTCTAGGCGTTAGACATTGACACAAATGACCCCTCACTTAGTCATCCAGGTGAACAATTTAGTTTTGTTGAGGTTTTCCTAAAGCATTAGCCATTGTGTTGTCTCACTCAGTAACATCGATTCTCTAGTTTGAATCTCACTGTCCTTCACCTCTTACTTGCAGACTGCAGAAGGTTTTTTTTCTCATAACCCCTTTTTTTTTACAAACCTCTTTATATAAAGAAATGTTCAGGGCAGGGAGTACACCGCATCAATAGAATTACATCTATCTTGTATGTCTTTGTTTTGTGTGTTTAATAGAAAAAGACTTGAAATCATGCCAAGTTAATTTTACTTTTCATGAACAGTCTGAGTGAAGCAGAGTGTGTCAAAGTTCTTCATCTATGAGTGGTCTTTTACTAAGCTCCGTTTTTGTTTAGTTTGACACTTATCTTCTCTTTTATTAATTGCAATATAAATATATTTAATGTCCTATTAACTACACAAAAATGTTCAGTTTACAATATTTATAAGCATTAATGTAATTTATTCTCACGATTTTGTGTTATTTCATTAATACCTGTCATGATTGTATTATGAAGTGTCTGTATGTATGGAATTCTTGATGATTCGACACTGATGGATGCTATCATGTAACTCAAAAAAGTTGTACTATTTGATGTTAATAATGTAAGAATTTAAATGCTGTTTTATCAGGGAGGCCCGCAGCCATGGCTTAGTCGTCAGCGTGCCTGCCTACTAATCCTACATGGTCCTTCATGTACCTGCCTACTAATCCTACATGGTCCTTCATGTACCTGCCTACTAATCCTACATGGTCCTTCATGTGCCTGCCTACTAATCCTACATGGTCCTTCATGTGCCTGCCTACTAATCCTACATGGTCCTTCATATGCCTGCCTTCTAATCCTACATGGTCCTTCATGTACCGTCCACAGGTTCGAGTGCGTCTGTTGACCATCTGGTAGATAAGTGACTAAGTGAGGGACATGATATGGCTCCAGCAAGCGCAGGGATGCGTTTTACCAGGTTTCCTCTGTGATTTCCACCTTATTTAAGCAATGAACAGTGTGAAATGGACAATTTGTCCTCATGTTACAAGTGAAGTGCTATGCTAGATATTTCTATGATTTTATTTCTGTTAACACCAGTTTTATCCATTGATTATGTGGAAACTAAGGTATTACAGGGTGTAACCTTTTGGCTGCTTGATTGTTTGGTGTAAAATCACGAGTTTAAGGCTGTTTTACTGATGTGATAATACGCACACATCCATAAACTTTGAAGTGTTTTGCTGTGTTTGAAATGTTCCTCGGGTGCTAAGTATAGACTGACTGTATGACTATGTGGGTATTAATTAAAGGGTACACAGTCTATCAGAAGAATTATGTTATCCTCCCTGGGTATACCTCATGTGCAACATTTGTAAGCAGTGCTCCCATAAGCCTAGTCTAATACGCCCTGTCATAATGGGTTGTCCTGTTAAGTTGTCATTCCTAATCTACCCCAGGTCGCCTAACAACATCATTGTGTGGAAAGTGATTGTTTTCTTTTTTCACCTGGGCTTACCTGGAACATCAAAGGAATTACTGAAATCATGTGTTTAAGTATACTGCCTCAACACTTGATAAAGGGTCTAGGCTACTGCTAGTATATACACTGGTCTGTCAACATTTTTACTCATTTATGATCTGATAAGGTGTTTGATGTCCCAGCACAAAAGAAGGGATTTTCTGAGTGTTCTGGAAAGAAACTACTGGTCCTAAATGTTTGATGTGTTTGTTAGATTGATAACCTGGTCAATAAAACTCTAAATGTACACACAGTAGAGGAAGATCATTTACACACAGATACAGTTCTATTTGGAAACTGTATGCACCTATAAATATTAATATAGAATTGTATAAAACTCTCTGTAAGCTTTTATGAGGACATGTATCTGGCATTAACATGTTTACATTTGTTTGACTTGTCCAGTATTCTCGATTCATTACCCCATAATTAGTTTGGTTTATTTATTGATTAATTGATTTCCTATTACTACTCTTATGCTTCTTTCAACATAGCCACAGTAAATTATGTAATTTGACATTGAAAATTAACTGATAGATTCAATAGCATGTATAACTATGTAAATTATTATTGTGTGATAAAATTATATTGTGTAAGAATAAATAATTTAGTACTTAAAATTACATACATCAACTCAAATAATTCACTTTAGTGATTAAATGGATCTTTGTGAATTTAATACTTAAAATTACTTACATCAACTCAAATAATTCACTTTAGTGATTAAATGGGTCTATTTGAATTTAATACTTAAAATTACATACATCAACTCAAATAATTCACTTTTAATAATTAAATGAATCTGTGAATTTAATACTTAAAATTACTTACATCAACTCAAATAATTCACTTTAAATAATTAAATGAATCTATGTGAATTTAATACTTAAAATTACATACATCAACTCAAATAATTCACTTTAATAATTAAATTGATCCATGTGAATTTAATACTTTAAATTACTTACATCAAATCAAATAACTCACTTTAAATAATTAAATGGATCTATTTGAATTTAATACTTAAAATTGCATACATTAACTCAAATAATTCACTTTAATAATTAAATTGATCCATGTGAATTAAATACTTAAAATTACTTAAATCAACTCAAAAAATTCACTTTAATAATTAAATTGATCTATGTGAATTTAATACTTATAATTACATACATCAACTCAAATAATTCACTGTAAAAAATTAAATGGATCTATGTTAATTTCATACTTAAAATTATATACATCCACTCAAATAATTCACTTTAAATATGGATCTATGTGTTATTGCTTTAATTATGTCAGGAATGTAGCTCTGCGTTATTCTTACCATTTTTATCGACTGTACATGTAGTTACGGTGAAGGGAAGTTTGTTTCGGTCTTGAAATAGCTAGTCTGTGTCTGTCTGAATAAAAGGATGTGTTGAGAGGCCTGTGATGTGGAGGCATGAAGCTGCCAGTATTTCATGAGCTCCTGTAACATTAGGATGAAGTATGTGGTATGGAGATTAGAGGAGCAGTTATCAGGCTTGTGTGAAGCTAGTCTCCGTGAGATCATGACACTGGGTCTGCCCTTCCTAATCACACTGGTCAAGGTCCTGATACTTACTGGTTACTGGCCACAGTTTAAGCACAGACCAGTGAAAAATGACAGCATCAGTCCAACTGACACCTTTATGGGAAACTATAAACATCACTTCACACTTGTTTGGAAGCATATTATAACCCTGGATTTACAACAATGCCACATTTCTGAGAGTAAAATAGTAAATTGTAAGTGGGGCAATCTTCCTTTCCTACTTAGAGCATTAAAAGTCTTACTTATTAGTCATTTAAATTCTCAATTTCAGATGTTTTCTTTCACCCAATAGCACATATTTGTGGCTTCAAGATTGACAGTTTCTGTTATGCAGGAAGAGTAAAACAGTGAAAGTGTTTGTTGGGAAGGACGTACGCTTGATCTGGGGTCTTTTGGGAGATCTTTGGTGATTGGAGACACAAATAGTCCCTGCCCTCTCTCTCAACTGACCTTTTGAAATGTAGAGTTTTGTTAGGAGTTAACAGTATTTGTTTTGAGTTTAATGGCAGGCGCTGGTAAACAGGCAAACTAGGGCATTTTTCTGTGAGGGTTTACCGCTGCAAATAGCATGCAGACAACACACCCAATATTTTATTCAATATTTAAGAGTTATCAATGTCAAGATTAGGGTTTTTAAATTTCAGTTTGTGGGATGTTATTTGTTGATTGGTTGTCGGTGTCTGAAGATAGAATCTGGAATGTAGCTAGGATTCTGATCACCGTTTAAATTCCTCTCTCTTCCGGAGTTGTTAATGTGGCAAGTGTGTGTCTGTCCTGGTTTAGAACTACGTGAATCCGAGTGAAGGCTGTACAGGATCTGTATTCTGGTGAGGGGATGAACAAAGGATTGGACCCACCCTTTACCTGAGATCTCTTTGATCTTTTCTCATCTCCAGCATCCTTACACTGATTAGTGACTCCAGGCCCCAACACCCATGTATTACCTTCAGGAAAGCATTCACCTAAAGTTATAACCAAATAAAGTTATTTGTCAGATTATTTACAGAAAAATGCTACTTGTGATGCAAGTTTACTTTTAATTTACCTAGTCCTAAAATGTTACACAAACCATTATTTTTGTTGTGCTTATGGAAACTAAATAAAATTACTTAATTAGCTTAGTTGTGTTCATTTAGATATGTTCACACAATCTATCAAAAAAGTTTGAAGAGCAATTTTTTTCTAATCTGGCCTATCTTGCACCTTGATTTGTTTGTTGTACCAGAGAACAGCATTCTGATCAATCCATGAGGACAGCCAAATCTGTTATTTATAACAGTGGGTAACCTTGTATACAATTTTTTTTGTAAATCTGTGAACTGAACATAAAGTCTGAGGTAATCTATGAATAAGGGGGGTTCTTTTAGCAGTAGGTGTTCACAGGTAACCCAGCCTGCGGATCTCCACTCAGAGGATTGGGTGCACGTGCTTAGTGTGTGAACACATCCAAACGTGTCTAGCTAGCTCTTCTGGTATTGACAGTTTGGGCAATTTTCTTGACATAACCACGAGTCAATAAGGGCCTAGGGCTGGCTCACTGATTGCCCAAGTTGTTCATTCTGTCTTGTTGTTCTGTAATACCTGGCTATTCTATTATGGTGCTGATCACTATTCCCTTACATCACCCTCTATTAATCTCCTTAGCCTTTCCCAGGGGTTTCGGCACAGACTGAGACTGTCCCAGACAAGTTAGTTTCTGGTTTGACAACAGTTTACTACTGGCATGGTTCATCTGCCGCACATAAACAGTAACATTTGCTTTCTTGATGTTAAGACTTTGGTGACAGATGCAATTCATGAAATGTCACAAAATAAGATGACGGTCTCTGCATACATTTTACAAAACAATGGAAAAGAAATTAATTGATGTACATCAAACTTGGTTTCCAGCCTGCTTCATACAATAAAATCAGTCCTAGCATTCCACCAAAATCAAGGCCAATATGGCCACTATGTCATATTTTGCAATATTCAAGTCTGGATGTGTTGTGAACACTATTAATTCACAGATGAAGTTCCTATATTAACTTCTTTAGCAACGACAAATTCATTCCATCAAATTACACACAGCAACACAGCTGATATTACTAGGCATTTGACAACTTATATGCTTTGAAGATCATAAATTCCCCTATGAATCTCAAACTTTACCCGTAACTTCTTATTGGTGTTCTCACTAAAACAATGCTTACATGTATGTCTGTAATTATTGATGCTATTTTTTGTGTTTTTATTAGTTAAGCAAATACATCTAAGAACATAATAACTGAAAATAAGTTGACTAATTGTCTTCAAATCTAAAATTAAGGTTCATTCAACTATTATTATACTGCTGTCAGGATTACTTCATACAAAATTAAGCAAAACAATAAGATGACAAGATGCTCTTTGAAGAAACTACTCTCAAAACTAAATAAGAAAAGGTGATTTGACCAAAATTGTGAGCAAATGTTCAAAATTGAATCTTGTTAATAGGGAACCGTCTAGCTACTCTGTGTCTGTTAAAATTATGTATTTTTACAAATTAAAATTGAACAATTTTTGGTCAAAGCCCATGCCGATGGCGCAACGATTCCAAGTGGTATGCTGCTATTGCCACATTAAAAATATATCTCTCAATTTCTCCCCAATTCTTTGAACAGATTTCACACCTGTAAGTCCCTATTACACTAAAATGTGTTATTTGTTGTTCTGGCCTGATATTTAGGACCTTCTTGCAGGTACTGAAAGTCTATTATAAGCTTACTCTGAGCTTTCCAGCTTTCATTGATGAGGTATTTTGGTTGTGTGCTTGTTGCTGGTTTGACATGTTATTTGATCAAGTTGTGATTATAGATAACATAGATGCCACAGATAGCATCTACCTGCGTGCTAGTCATAGTTTCTGAATACTGTCTCTAACGGCATTCAACATGCAATATTTGTGTCTGAAAACAGACCAATTAACATACAATGGTGTCGTCTAAAATGTTGATTTTTTAAAAAGATATACAGCAAACATAATTGTTTGTCAAAATGAGTAAACTATATGACCAGATTGTGTTTCTAAATTATTTGTTGTGTGTGATTTCCTTCGCCAAGTGGGCTGCCATGCTAGGGTGCTTTCCCTCACCCAGTGGGCTGCCATGCTAGGGTGCTTTCCCTCACCCAGTGTGCTGCCATGCTAGGGTGCTTTCCCTCACCCAGTGTGCTGCCATGCTAGGGTGCTTTCCCTCACCCAGTGGGCTGCCATGCTAGGGTGCTTTCCCTCACCCAGTGGGCTGCCATGCTAGGGTGCTTTCCCTCACCCAGTGGGCTGCCCGGACATCATATGAATTTAAACTAATCTTAATTATGACATAAGACTCCAGTGAAACTAACAAATCATTGCTTTTGAATTTTAGGTTTATAAAGTAATAAATAGGGGCATTATGTTAATTGAACTTTTGTTGTCATGACTTTATGTCAAGTTTTTATACCCTAACAGTGGTTATTTGTCTAAGGTCAAGTTAAGAGGAAAAAAGATATAATAGTGAATATTTTGCTAGTTGAGGCTGTCTTTTCACTCTGAACTGTAACAATGCTAACTTGTTATTTTGTTATAAAAACCTAGTAGATTAACTTATTTGATAAATGTAATAAGACTGGTTGGCTAACTGGCACTGTGGTATGTGTTTCTCTACATGTAAGAGACTAAAACAAGTTGTATAACAACTGAGATTTCATGAAAGACTATAAATTATTATGAAAAGTAGTTAGATTACAGCCTTGGAGAAGTTTTTACACGTTACAAAATGCAAACTATTTTGTACTGGTTTATTTTTGGCTAATGAGAGCCCACTGACGCGTAAAAATGTGACAAGCTAAAATCTGCATGTATTATTAACAGTGTTTTTATGGCTAAATGAATCTAACAAAAACTGCTTTGTTTTGTGGGTTCATAGTCACGTGGTTTTGTGTGACCTTGTTTTTCAAGTCATTTCTGTTAAAAATGTTGATTTGGTTGATTATCTGATGAATGAATTAATAAAGCTGTCTGACTGAGCAACCAATAAATCTTGGTAAACTAGAGATTAACATCGTAATGAGTTTTCAGGTAGGTGGTTACCTGGTCTAGGAGCTCTCTCTTTTGTGTCCACTGATTGATATTCATAGGCTAGTCACTGTCAGGGAGTGAACATGTATGTGAGGATGTTCTTTATGGGAGAGAAATAGTCTTTATTGTGACAGTCTGAATACATTCTGACAACTCTAAAAATACTAATACATGTATGTAACTTATTTATAGATCTAATGTTAGATTGACAAAGCAGAATTCCACTAGCACAGCGATGTAACATTTGTACTATTGATGTATCTCTGCCATTTGTATAGCCAGCCTTCTAAATCAATGTCACTTTAGTTCATTTAATTGATATAAAGTATCCTCTCTGCGCACAAAAACCTCTCAGTATCCTGAGCCCTTTCTCTATGTAATTACATGCAATCAGGTACCTCTGCTGACTTTGATCCATTCAGGGTCCTTCACAACAGCTGTGATATCTCACTAAAGCTGATTACCTCCCCTTTGATCTGCCTCCAGGTCAGTGGGGAATTGGTGGTAAGTACTAAGCTCTTATTGGCCTGCTATTAAATCAACCGAGCAAATTGATCGGTCTGTTTTCACCTGAATATTGACCTGAATTCATTACTCTGTGTCTTGTAGAGGAAATGGCAGGAAATGCATTGCGTTGGTCTCAAAGGGCCCCTACAAACGACCATCACCTCAGAGTAAGGCCTTGTGGGTGTCAATTTGACGAATCAATACAAGTGGTTAGAGCCTGGTACACTGGGGTTCAATGCCTCACTGTACTGCTGGCTATGTCAACTTGTTTACTGGGCCACTTCTAAAGTAAGATCTGAACCCGACTCTGTCATTTCCCCTGCTCTCCCAGTCTATGCATACTCAGCTTCTGTTGAGTTTGTTTCTTAGAATAGCTTAACAATCAGCTCTGGATAAACCACAACTGTAATCAGTACATGACTGCTAACAAAGTTTAAGAAAAAAGGATGTAACAAGCTTATGGAACTAAACCTAAAACTCTCTATTGGATTTAACGTGACTGACAACTTAATTTTTTATGAAGGTGGAAATGTTGTTACCATTGAAATCTTTATCACGATCTTTCTTGCCACAGTTCACTTTGATGCAGATCTGGGAAATTTTGCAGGACATAAATTTTTATTGCACCTTTCCTGCAAATAGAAACACATTCTTCCCCTGAATACTCAAGCAGACTATAGGTATAATAAGACCATTGCATTTTCAAGGTGCAAGGGTAATCCTATTGTTTACCCATATCTACTGAACACATTGAAATGGGTCATGATACAGACACTGGATAACAGTATAGTAGCATGATGATCATGAAATATAAATACAGTTATAACTAACAAGTGATGTGAAATTCCTCAATTTATTTCTAGCATCTAAACTCCATAGTATTGGGATAGATTCATTATTTCATTGTCTCCTGTCTCTTCCTCTGTGTTATTCTTTTTTGTTCTGGAGCACTAGTTGAACATATTGTGTCAGAGAAATTACCAGGTAAATGAAATAAACAATGGCTGGTGAGAACATGGGAGTAGTGAATGAGAACATGAAGTTCTGTCAGTATGTTATACATGTGTTAGGTGCAATCACTGGAGGTAACTTATCTAAACATTATCAGGGGGGAAACCTCTCCTCAACAGACACACTATTTATTTGTCCAACTGTTCATCTGCAGACTTAATTTCAACGAGACTTGATTAATGAGGATTTGTACTTGTACAGAGAATTGCCCAGTTTGCCCCCTCCCCACACACCTGCATATATAGGTGTAGGTTTGCACATTTCAGTGTGTTGTAATCTTTTGTTATATATGTCCTTTTAAATGTTTAGCTAGAGTTACATATATTTATTTAACTACTTATCAACATGGCGTTTTGCACCCAGTCACTGAATTAGAATCTCAGGAGATAGGAACTAGAATCTGAACTAAACTCATTCTGTGATGAGATGACAAAAGACGATTCAGGTTCAATCTATGTTGTGTTATACTTTAAAGTGTGCTTGGTATGTATCACAGAACCCTTCCTGAGATTGTAGAGCTTCATTTTCTAGCTGGTAACCCCTCTTAGGAATATATCATTGATACTAGGGAGGAGAGATGATCTGCAATATATTTAACTGGTACCAGATGCTTATGGAGTATAGAAGTGTTAGCCCAGCCAGACTGGATGAATTATAAGAGCCCCAGGAGGAACTCTGATCATAGGAGGGGTACTGCTGGGCTCAACACACTCGTTTTTATACAGATACATCCAACTAGTTAATAGAGCTGTCAGTGAGCCGGCAGACTGTTGACTAACTGAACCTCCATTTAATACTGGGCTCCTGGGCTTTTCTCTGCTCATGGAGATTACAGGATCGGCTTACTCAATCCAGATCTCTGGAATCCTATTAACTCCTAGAGTACTGTATGGATATGTTTTAATTAACGAGCCACTAAGGCCAGACGCACATCAGGATTGGTGGGGTTTTTTGTAAATGAACTATGGTTTTCTATTAAGGTGTTGGGTCATTTGTAACCTGTGGCCAAAATACCTGAAGCAGAGCATATGTTGTCGAAAAAGAATTTCTTTATTTTTAAGAAAGCAAAGACATAAATGTGATTGCCAGCCAATACAGTTCTACATGTGTTTCTGTGTATCATCATATGACATGGGCAGACTGCTGTGTCACCCTCACCACCCTTCATTTTCTGGTACCCCAGAGTTAGTTTGCAGGGGGGGGGAGTGTAGTTTTGAAGTGTGAGACCCCACTCAATGCTCAAGCCAGCTCTTTTTTGACATTTATAGTGCTCTCTTCATAATTTCATTTCCATTTGGTTCAAAGCAATGAACATACATGTAGTATTCCATTGTCATAATGAAATTTTTTTATAAAGATGAACGCCATTCCTTTTCATCTATCCAAGTAATGTGTGATCGATGTTGTATTTTACATGTCTACTGAGCGTGAACCTTCTCTGTGGTAATATATAGCCTAATGGATATGTTTTCAACCATTGTTGAATAAAGTGAATTTCTTATTTGAATTACCTGTTCTTGCTCAAGACAGGTTGTTTGGTTGTGGGGTGAGGTGTGTTAGTACACCTAATAACTGTATAGCTGGCTCCAATCAGTACCATTAGTAATGCTATCTGGGGAAGTTGTAACCTGATTCACATCTCTTCACCATTCAATGCTTTACTGAGGAGCTGAAGCGTGGCCTCTCCCCTTTAACATGCCAGGTAGATGATCAATGCCCTTTGTGGAGTGTTACAGGTAAAGCAGGAATTGACCCCTCTATCTTAAGAGAAATCTTGTGATTAGTGAAGTGTGACCCCTTACCTCTACCCCACACAGCTTAATATCCAAAGTGAATTCCATCATATACCAATCACCATTTACTCAGGCTTCCTGGCTGTTATTTTATTATTTATAAAGCAGCTGTTCATTTCATATTTATCAAATGTGATGTTAGATTGATATTGTCACAGGTTTTCATGTAAAAAGTCCATTTCCTGTACTTGTTCGATGTTCTGATGATTAAATGCTGATTGATACAATAATAATTAATGGGGTACCATACCAACACTTGTTTACATATCTATTTATTGTAGACAAAGAAAAGTATATGTACATTGCAAATCCAAATCCTATTACCCTACAGACCCTACAGTGTATTATCTTTCCACTCTGTTTGATTTGTTTTGCTCTGGCTGATGGTAGTGTGTTCCAAGGATGGTCATGGTCTTTACCTAACACTGGAGGAACATTATTTTTCCATATTTTATAGTGTGTTACTGTGTATGTTTACTGTTGAAATACACTGACCTACCACAGGTTAAACACAAGCCCGCACATTGGGTTTATATGTTTGCCTTTTTTTCATAATTTTGACATTCGATTTGGCAAACACTTTTAAAGTGTAATAGGGTAATGTCATTTGATAAATAAGCTGACAGAACTGATTTTCTCAGCTAGTTGAACACCAGTCAATCAATCAAATCATTTTTCTTTTTTTTGGAGATTTGTTTAATTTGTGTTAAACTTAGACAATGTTTGACTATTTTCTGTTGTATCCTATATTTTCACAGTTTAGATGCTGGGATATCATGAGTAAATAAGAGGTTGATGTGACTGGACGGGTTTACTGAGATAATATCAGAAACAGTTTTTACCAGAGTAGCTAGAAACATCAGTAAGACATCCATGTTGAACATTCCCCGCCCTGTGGGGCTTTCAGTTCCTACTCCTTTTGATATTACCTCTTAAAAACTGTGCCTCCTTCCCACAGACTCTCCCTCCAAATATTGATGTTAGGAGAGACAGATTGAAGTTCTGATTACCTCTCTACATTATAGTGTTTACAGTGTTAGGTAATGACTGCCAGATGCTCTCCCCAACTCACTCAGATAACAGAGATGTATAAAACCCAGAACACAAATTGACTCTTGAGTCTACCAGATAGAAAACATCTTGTAGAATGGATTGGATTAGCGGAAACACACGCAGACAACCATTCAAAAATACCATTAACCGACAGAAAGAAAAAAAACAAAACCGAAACCATAAAAACTATCATGGAGAGTCCTCTTTTTTTTTTTTTTTTTTCAAACACGTGTTACAGGATGTGTTTAAAGTTGGAAAAAAAGGAAAATCTGATTCATTAGTTTTGGCATATTTTAGAAACAAGAAGTCAGCACTGCAAACAAATGACTGGGAATGTAAACTCTGTGTGATGCTAATGGATCCACTTTATGAATGTAAAAAGATGATCAGACAAACCCAACTCATTTTGCAAAAAGTGATTCGTTGTAATGTCTGTGTTTATCTTTTGTCTTTGAAACAAAGCGGAAAGTGAATTGAACTGGGCAGGTTTTTTATGTTGGTGATTATTGTATGAACCATTGCTCTCGATATATAGTTGTTGAGTGTAGTCTTCAAGCCTTTTCTACCTGTTTTTCTATCTTATCACAAAAATAAATAACACTGACTTATACATGTAGGAGGATAAATGACAGTAACCTGTATCTACCTGGTCATGTAGTTTACCTGCTGTCACAAGCACATAGCTCTATGATGATTTGTTCAGGTAGACGGACTGACCGCTTTAACCAAATACCCCTTCTCTCCACACACAGCATTCTTCCCCTCTAATTCTCTCGTTTTTATCACCAACCCTCAAACATAAGCGACATTGTTTAAAATTAGCTGTATGAGTTAGTTGTGTCTTAAAGCGCTGACTGTGTCCAAGTCGGATGTGCTTCTTGACGAAGGAAGATCACATCCAGAGACCTTACACAATATTAGCTATGACACAATAACTCACGGAATTCAACCCTTGTCCACCAGACTTCATGAGAATGGGCAAAGGATGAATCAAACATCACTTTAGTCATGCAAGTGTAAACAAGAACAAGTTTTAGAGAATGCTAGAGTTGTTAGAGTAAATGGGCATTGAGATTTATCATAACTACTTCCTGAAAGACATTTATAGACCTCTGACATGACCCATTATATTCTCATGAAACCTTTTATTAACACAGGGATTTGTCATAGCATAATCACCCATCAGTATCAATTTTTAAAGAAATTAGAATGGATTTTTATCATTGGAATGTTTTAAGACGTTTTGAACTGGTAATTTTGAGAACTGACTTTCTGCTTTTTTAATTTTATGTCTTCACCACTTACTGATTTCTGGTGAATCTGTGGAGCATAAAGCTGAGCAATGTGTTTACTCATTATGTGGAACATAGCTGAAATGTTGATTACTGTCCCAGACGTAAATCCATAATTAATCAATCAGTTTGTGGAGTAAAACACCATGTTTGTGGAATAGTGTCATTTATTTTTATCTTACTCAGAAACTTATTCAACTGATTTTACCCACAATAGTGGGGAGTGTCTGATGAAATAGATTATTACCTTGGGGTACTTTGTAGTTGTGAAAAGAGTGAAATGGAAGTGAAAGATTTTGATGGAAAGGAGGCGTCCCATTAAATAAAGTTTGGTGGAATTAGTTTGAGAATTCCTGGACCATATGTCTCTAGTATCAAGTATCTGTAGTGAGTGGTGTTTGACAGTTTTCTCCAATGACTGGAGGCTAGACCTGCATTCCATCTGCTCTGTCTTGATGAGGACAACTATCACTTATTTCAACAATCCCCCCCTACCCCCTCAGCCCATTCTAAATAAGTTAGCCCATGGTTTTTCACAGTTAACTTTCATCCCACCCTTCACCCTTTTCACATGTGCTCTATAGGCATCATACCACCCTTATCCTCTCACTGGCTCCTTCCCCTTCCAACATATAATTGCAAGTTTCCTTTCTTCACCCCCCCAGTACATGTGCCACCTCTCAGACTACAACTTTATATCCATTTCCCCACCCCCTCACCTCTTCTTCCCAGGCAGCTATACCAGACATCTCAACATTGGAGGTGTAAATTGAACAAATTGACTTCTACCAGTCATCCTTGTCTCTACCTGTACATGTCCTCTTTCTTCCTGGCAGCTATCCGTTTACTAGACACAATTTAAAACCCCATACACATCAACTCCTGGAGTCTGTAAAACATGGAGATATAGTTATTGTTGAAATGGGGATTCAGTTACTGTTATTATCTGGTCTAATGCCTGTTTAGTGGTAAGATGAAGACAAAGTGTTTTCTAATGATGTTGCTGTACATAGTGATTGATGAGAGATAGGAGAGCTACTTAAGCCACCCATTTACACCTTCTTAGATACCTTTGATAAACACACACAATTAGTCTAAAATTGGTCAGCCTGTATACTTTAATTCATTCCTTTCATTAATCATATGTATTTAAACAAACACTAACATTTTGACAGTTTTCTGGTTTCACATACCCAGCTGTGTCTTGCAAAAACTAACTTTCAACTCTTACAATTAGATTTTTTTTTTTTTTTTTAAAGTTAGGTTATTATATAGCAATTTTTACTGAGGGAATAAACATATTTAGGTCTTATTTTGTTTCAATAATAGCTCTTGTTATGTCTGCCATAGGATACAAATTGTATATGAATAACAGTTTAAAACTCTGGTCCATCAAATATACCATTTTCAGCGTTCATTATGATTTGTTTATTTTCCATAACACTTATCCCCTTTTGGTTCACATAGAAATTATTTTAATAATTCAGCAACTTTTTTTTTGTTGTTTGGCAAAAATTTATTGTTAAGAATTGCTTTGAATGGAAATATCTAGGTCTTTGACAAGGAGCTAAATCTGTTTAATTTATACAGAAATTATTATTGTGGTAATCTTTGGCACAACAAACAGTGTGTACATTTGAAAGTTAGCTTTACTGGTTATCAGGGTGATCAGTAATATGGTTCCTTTTTTGGCACAATAAATCTTATGTACATGTACCTGACAGTTCACTGTGGCATTAAGTGCCAATCAATCAGTCGTGCTGTAGACCGACTTCCCTACCACCAAAAATAGACCCTCTGTCTGTACAACTATCCTACATGAGAACCATTTATGTTGTCATTGTTGTATGGCTTGATGTTCAGTTCTCTCTCCAGTCTGTCTAAAATAAGATGGATATTTCTGTGGGATTGTCTGACTAACAACATGTAAGAGATGTTCAACATTCTACACCGTGAGCCAGCTCCACACTCTGTTTATTACACAACCTCACTCAAATAACAAATACCTCTTCATTATTAGTTCTCTGGAAGCTCTCATTTGAAACGTGATTGCATCTGAGGTATTTCTATAGAAAACTTTCTGCATAGGATTTCAGATGATAAAGATTGTTAGCCATGACTTCTCTATTCATCATATTGCTAATCCCTCTTTACAAGTGTTAAGACTTGTGCTGTTGCTCACTGGTCTGTATGCAGATTTTCCCCCTCCTTTCATCTCTCTTAACTCACACTACCCTGTCATATTACTACAGCCTTCCTTCCCCCAACAGAATACGAGTTCCCCAAGTCCCTGAATACCCTCTAGAGCACATCCCTGTCTACCAGCCCTCTATAGATCAGACCACAGTCTACCGGCCCAAAAACTCCCCATTTAACTGAACTATTGACAAGTCGTGACCAAGAAAATTAGATAGGGATTAAGCTGGCTTATAGATAATCCCTTTGGCACCTGTAAGGTTTGAAGAAAGTGAACAAACACATGCTATTTACTAGATCTGTTTGTCTGCCGACTGCCATTGATAAGAGTGAATGTTATTTACCATGTACAATGGTACAAGTTACAGTGGAATATCCTTTCAGTAATCCAGGACTAAAAGCTAACACAGTCATGGTGGATTATCCTTTCAGTAATCCAGGACTAAATAGCTAACACAGTCATGGTGGATTATCCCTTCAGTAATCCAAGACTAAATAGCTAACACAGTCATGATGGATTATCCCTTCAGTAATCCAGGACTAAATAGCTAACACAGTCATGATGGATTATCCCTTCAGTAATCCAGGACTAAATAGCTAACACAGTCCTGATGGATTATCCCTTCAGTAATCCAGGACTAAATAGCTAACACAGTCATGATGGATTATCCCAGGACTAATCGCTAACATAGACCTGTTCACCTGCATAGCTAACATAATTACAGAACTAACAAGGAAAAAAAGCTATATAAAAAAAAGGTGTTTACTTCCTCAATAGTACATGTTCATAAAACCATGTCCTATAATGCATGTTACATAATTATGTTAGATTTACAGGCAAATGTAGCTGGGATAGGCTACATTAAAGATTGTATTTAAGCTTTGTAACATGCATTATAGGACCAAGCCCTCATACAATTGCCTGTAAATTATAATTATTATAAACATAATTATGTACATGGGAAAATAGTTTCAAGATTGCCATAGTGAGTAAGGTTCAGGTTTCCTGTCAAAAGCATCTCTAACTCAGTAAAGTTTTGGCTGTATCAGTTAAAGGATACAGGTTTGAATGATTCTAAACTTGTCAGAAGTTTCTCTAATGATATAATTTCCAAAGATGTTCATTTTTTATTCATATATGTTTGGTTTGGTTATTGAATTGATAAATTCATATGAGATATTTTGATGTATCAAACACATTTCACATGGATTACATTGCATATTGAGATATATTTGAAACATCAATGCTTCACCATTAATTTAATATTTGGGATTTTAATACATGTTTACAAAGTCAATTCCATTTGTTTGACTGCATGACCCAGCTCCTATAAAACTTATTTTGTTCAATTTTTTGTTGACTGCAAATTGACTTGGGCTATGGACTCCTGTTTGTTAAACCGAGAATACAGCCATCGCAATTTTAGATTGCCGTATATTTCTGTAAAATTTCTTTTCAGATGACTGTATCCAGCAGTTTCTGATATATAAATCATGTCACGGGACAAATTTGTTGTAACCTTCAACCTCCTGTTGATGTTGATATCACCAATTCTACTTAAAATTTGACATCGACCAATGTTATTATCAACACAAAATTTGCTCTGATTGTTTAAATTATATGTGGAATTAAATATGTTGTATGTTTGGTATGTTTACAGGTACATGCGACAGATCCGGACTGTGGGGTGAATGCTCAGGTATCTTACAGTATCCCCACTAACTTGGGCTTTGAAGTGCCCGCTGAGTTCTACATCAACAACATCACTGGACAGATCTGCATCAACTCTCCACTGGATTATGAACAGAAGAAAGCCTATGAATTCACTGTCATGGCCACAGATAGGGGTAAGTTTTCAGTTGACTTAAACCAGCATTTTTTGTATTATAAAAGTTGATAATCTGAACCAAAGAATCTGCTAAAAGGTTTTTTTTAACTTATGTCGCAGTGAAGTATTCCTGGTGCTGTGCAAAGGGTTTTGGTCCTCCCTACCCCCTCCTCTCTTATATATTCTTTACAAATATAGAGCAGATCCAGTATTATATATGGAATTCAGACTAATAATAATTATGTCCATGTGCTCCCCTAAACAGCTTTTTAAGACAACATAAGTGCTGTGCAGAGCATTTATTCTATTAGTTTTAGTTTGATTGAATGGCACATTCAAATCTACAGGATGTAGACTTATGCGTGCCAGATTCTATTAGTCCTACTTATCATCAACCTAAGTAAAGGACGGTTAATATATGTTAATTTTATTCATGAGATTTGCCTAATCTAACTAGTTTGAAAATGATATAAATAAAAATTGAGTATTTAATCTATGTGTATGGTTTGTTTGATCTTGTGGTTGTTTCCGTGTTTGCTGTGAGTTTTTCACTGTGAGCAGGTTACTTTACCCATCGTGTCCTATCAGTGTGTAACAGAGCAGCCTAATCCCAACTACCTCATCAATATTCATGAGTCTGTCTGTCTGTAGGCAGGCTAATATACATACTCCTACTATTCTACTGAGAGAGAGAAAAAACAATTACTACCCTATCATTGTCATTATTTATACAATAAGGATCAAATACAACTAATAAATAATTAATAAGATGGTGTAATTGGCTGAACTGTAAATGCTATTTTTCACCCTTACGCAGAGCGATACTGATCTTTTCTCGTCTACACTACTTACTTATTCATCAGTCTCAGTCAGAAATTAAAATTCTCAATTACCGGCTATAGGTGTCGTCAATACGGACCTACACCAGGAGGTCCTCATAAAACACCAATAAACTATCTTGTGTTATTCAGACAACAGATGTACAATCAACTCTAGAATTCTCAGATTGATTCATTAAATCTGTATCAATACGACATGCTTATCTAATGATATACCCTGAGCATGTTTTGGGGTTTTCTTTCATTTTAGTTTATGACTTGGGGCAGATGATTTTATCTTTGAAATACAATTTCAAATCAAATAGATTGTTACTTACGTGTAACTTGCACAGCAGGTGCTTTCAGTTTAGTTTGTTGAAAGTAATAATGACATTAAATCCTGTAAAGGTATAGTTTTTTTATTGGTATCTTTGTGTTATTATATTATACGCAAAATAAATACCTTTATATAAAAGATCTACATCTAGCTTTAAATGATACAGGAGTTGTTCTTGTGATACATCCATTATGTTTTAAGTCCACCATTACTCTAATCTCCTGTTAATAGAAGTCCAGAAGCATTGTATGTGTTACGGTTCAGGTGGTTGGGGTATCTTTCTGTGGCATGATAGTCTGATTTAATGGTCATCGTGAAACTGTGGCATGGTACTGTCTGATTTAATGGTCATCGTGAAACTGTGGCCTGGTACTGTCTGATTTAATGGTCATCGTGAAACTGTGGGCTGGTACTGTCTGATTTAATGGTCATCGTGAAACTGTGGCCTGGCACTGTCTGATTTAATGGTCATCGTGAAACTGT
>JAQQZZ010091906.1:29629-51494 GCA_030265115.1 Mopalia vespertina
ACTGTCTGATTTAATGGTCATCGTGAAACTGTGGCCTGGCACTGTCTGATTTAATGGTCATCGTGAAACTGTGGCCTGGCACTGTCTGATTTAATGGTCATCGTGAAACTGTGGCCTGGCACTGTCTGATTTAATGGTCATCATTGGCCTGGCACTGTCTGATTTAATGGTCATCGTGAAACTGTAGCCTGGCACACCATGTATTGAGTCCATCAATATACAAATACTGCATGTCTTAGACTAGAACATCATGATATTCAATGAGCATAAGTTCAGCAACAATGATCAAGAGCTGACAAATTATTATGTCCCATTTTCAATCATGCAGTACTTGCTTTGTTATACCAAATGTACTCATTCCAGTGTTTGGGACAGTTTTTATCAGAGATAAACATTATCTAAATAGACTGGTATTGTAAACCTCTATGAAATGTGGCTGGCCTCTGTTTTGTTATACCAAATGTAATCATTCCAGTGTTTGGGACAGTTTCTATCAGAGATAAACATTATCTAAATAGACTGGCATTGTAAACCTCTATGAAACGAAGAATTTTTTATGTCCCGGGCCATGCTCCAGCGTGCAACATTACTATTATTGCATAGCATCTATGGAAATCATAGATGCTTTTTCGACCAATCAGACCAAAACAATCTGACAAAAGGTATAACAGTTGTCATTGATGACAGTGATATCAACAGAGATTTCTGTTTGTTTTTATTCACTCGTTAGTATGATAACTTTAAGTATGGCATTGGACATCAGCCTAACAAACAGAAGTTTGACACTGTCAGACTGGTCAGTGGGACAGACTGGATTGCCCACCAGACTTTAATGACAGTGTAATAGGCTGAATATATTATAACATAATCATCTGTTTGTTATAATGGAAACAGCCCAAAAATTACTTAGGTTGACTATTGCCTTTGCTATATCAATGAAATAATACTCTATGAGGGACAAAATTAGAAAGAATACACCCTGATGTAATTAATATCACACTTGGAATAGTTTTAAAGCCTATAGACAATTTTAAAATTTCGTCCAAAACTTTGTGCAGTATCGTTAAGTACAATGGCAACTGATGACCTGCATGTTTTGACTGTGTGTGATATTAAAGAGACTTTTTACTCCGATTATTTACCATGATATAATGCTCTCCATATAAACTCTAGGTTAAAGTCATAAGCTTTTTCAACAGTTGACACTAGTAATGGCCCTGAGCTGTCAAATCTTTTGCTGAATAACTAGTTTCAGTAAATCTGTCAACATGTCATGCATCATTTTGATACAGAAGAATGTAGTCTTTGTCTTTAAAGTTGTCACCTATTGAAACACGTTGCTAAAATATCAATTTCAAGTTACTTCCTGTTTATTGTTGTGATTTTATATGCCCATTGCATTACCTGTATATTATTGTTAACTTAGCACCTGTAATTAAGCTGAGCGTTAAATAGTTAGGTGAGCATACTCTGTTATGTCATTTAGATCCTGTGTGGAAATGTGCTGTTATATCATATGTGCTAGGAGACTGGCACAGCTCAAACCATTACACTTCTCACCTGAAGGCCAACTGGTAATTAAGCCTGTTATTACCTGTATTTCAAGTTTGAGTGAGGTGATGTAATAGAGAGTCTGTGTACCGGACAACCCCCTCTAGTTATCTCACACAGTTTACTTTAAAGTGTTACTGGAGATTAGTGCTTGTTGTGTAACTTGATTTTCCCTATCTTATGCTTGATCCACCAGCCACCTGTTACTGTATGGTCTTTTTCACAACAGATTGAAGATGCTAATCCACCAGAAATATTAGAATGTGGTAGTTGTGTAGGTGTTAACAGACTTTGCAATCAAACACATACATGTATAATTATTTACACAACTGTATCAAATTGAAGAAAAGAAAGTATTATCTTTACTCAAAATAAAGATTGCTTTTTCTGTAGAAGTAGATTAAGATTAATTCGAATTGATATTTCCTTGCTGTTGAAAAGATCTGTTTGAAAAGATATATATCACTATAATAGGGATTTCTACAGACCTTTTTTCTCAAAATCTATTTATTGTTTTATAATTGTACCCGAGAGGGGCTGGTTTGATGGTTGATTTGAGCTAATTAAAGGATTGAAAGAAACTATAAATCTCCTCTTCACATCTGATTAGGATGATAGAGCAACCAGGCATTGAAAATGACAAATGTAACATTTTTAAGGTAGTTGTACCTAATACTTTACACCTGCATATTTTCAGGTGGGTTAAACACAAGAGCTATGGTGATGATCCAGCTGACTGATGTGAACGACAACAAACCTGTGTTTTATCCGGCTATCTACAGTGTGAATGTTAATGAGAATACACCTGTCAATACTCCAATAATAACAGTACAGGCTTCTGATCCGGACTCAGGAAACTACGGAAAAATCACCTACAGTCTCCGAACAAACACAGAGGGTTTTGTTATCAGCGAAAAATCAGGTATGTATTGTTTAAAAGAGTTTGATTGAAATTGTAAGTTAAATTTTGCATTAATCTATTTATTTATACATGATCACGCCTGGTTAATTTAATTTTATTATTTCTCTGTAATTGTTATTTGAAAATTAACCAGTGGCTCCTTCTGCAGATGAACATGTGTATAACTGATGTATAAGTGGCGATATGACACTAGAACAATTTGTCATCCATACCTGTATACTCCACTAATTAACTGTGTTTGCTCGTTTAAGGTGTGATATATGTGAATCGTAGCCTGGGTCGTGGCGAACGGGTGATTCAGTTAGAAGTGAGCGCTGTAGACGGAGAGGGACAGGTAACGGTTAATACAGCGACTGTGACGGTCAGTGTCACCGGAGCGAACTACCAGCCACCCGAGTTTGACATGACCACCTATAATTTCGCTGTAGCTGAGGATTCTAGGACTGATAAGAGTATAGGAACAGTGCAGGCTTCACGGGCCAGCACAGGTACCCTCCCTTATATTTATTATAAACATTCTCTCCCATTTCAAATATTCTTTGGAACAATTGGAAAACTTACATTCCTCCAGTGTTCTACTGATTTGACAAATTTATTGGGCTTGTTGTCAATTTTATATTACCTGATATTTTCAAATATTGTACCCAACAGGTCTTTAAATGAAAATATTCAACATGTCTAATGGCTGATTCTATTAACCATTATTTTGTCGCATTCATAACTCATTGGATCGCTTGCACATGGGCTGTCTAAAATGAATTTTTCTGAATGAATTTCCCCTAGGTTCGGCGGGTATGATGTACTCTATAGCAGCAGGTGATCCTCAGAACTTCTTCCGTATTGACTCTGGTTCAGGAATACTCTACACTCAACGACCTCTAGACCATGATACCTATCCTTCTCTGCTGTTAAACATTCAGGCTAGGGTGGGGACACCCCCACTGTTTGGTACTGCTCAGGTAAATCACTTCAGCAATACTTATTCAGTCCTATCAAATTAAGATTTTCAGAACAAAATACATTTATATTACAAGGTGTGTGTTATGTTTGATTTTTTGCTCCACTCTGAACAGAGGAAGTGACCAATTGCCCGGTCTTCTGTTGCAGCCTGTCCATTTCATTGGCTGGTCTGCCTCCTCCTGATGTTAAACCTGAGCATGTCCATGAATAGATTGTAAATTGAAAGAAAAAGACTAGCACAATATCTGGCTTTATTCCATTAATTGTTACTCTTGAGCATGGTAATAAACACCATTCAATTAATCAATGATTGAGTTTCCTCTGGACAAATGCCGTATAAGTTGCATTTAGTAAATTGGGACTCATAAATTTTGAACATTGTTCAATTCTTCAAATTTCAGATTTAACAGTGGTTCTCATGTTTTGTCTTTTTTTCTCAGGTAAACGTGACTATATCTGATGTCAATGATAACACACCACAGTTTAGAGTGCCTCAGTTAGAGATACCTGTCAAAGAGAACACGCCTGTGTCATCTACTATTTACGTGGTCCACGCCACTGATCCGGACAGTGGCGATAATGGGCAAGTGAGGTACCGACTGACCGTTAACCCAGGTGGCTTCTTCGCTATTCACCCTCAGAGTGGTAAAATCACTCTGAAGAAACCCCTGGACTATGAGACACAGCAGGAGTTTAATTTAGTAGTGAATGCTTATGACCAGGGCTCTCCTCCTAAAGATTCTAGTATAGACTTTCAGGTGACTGTCCTAGATGTCAATGACAACACTCCACATTTCTCCAAGCCGATGTATAACTTCAGCGTGTCGGAAAATGTGGAAATGAATACTCAGTTCGCTCAGATGAATGCCACAGACCTGGACTCTGGAAATAATGCTCAAATAACCTACTACCTGTCTGACTCCACCCAGTCGTCAAAGTTTGGTATCTTCCCTGTGGACGGTCACCTGTACATACGTGAACCCCTGGATAGAGAGATGAAGAGCTTGTTCATGTTACAGATAATTGCTATGGATAATGGGAGTCCAGCCAGGTCTACCAGCACCAATGTACGCATTGAGGTTCTAGATGCTAATGATAATAGTCCAGTGTTCAGTCAGCCCTCATATACCTTTTATATCTTAGAGAACCAGAAATCTGGGACTACAGTCGGTTATGTAACTGCCAGTGATCGGGACAGCGGTGACATGGCCGATCTGCGTTATTCCTTCTCAGCAACATCCCCAAACTTTGAAATTAACCACTACACTGGGGAAATAATGACAAAAAAGGAATTGGACAGAGAAGAGCTACAAAAAGTTGAATTTACTGTGGATGTTACAGACAGAGGCCAGCCACCAAGGGGAGATAACTGTGTTGTCACTGTGATTGTACAGGATGTCAATGACAACTTTCCAATATTTGAGAGGTCTGGGCCATACGTGGAAACTGTAGATGAAAACCAACCTAAAGGCACCCCTGTTACCCAGATTGTGGCAATTGATCCCGATCTGGGAGAGAATGGAACTGTTACCTATTCTCTAGCTAAACGTACGTATGTTTTAAATCCTAGCAATTTCACTTAACAGTTAAATCGCTCGTTTTATAAATGAAGATTATAGGCAACCCATGATAATATCTTAGCAAGAATTAGTGTGGCATTCTTTTCTGAAGATTTTGAAAACAATTACCGTCACAACACCACATTTATCCTACCTTCAACTAAGTTATAACAAAAAAGTTGATGTTGTGTTTATTAAAATGGTCCAGTTAAAATTGTGCATTTAAAGCTCCACTGAAACAATTTTGAAATAACTGTGTTTATTTGTTTTGCCACAGAAGGTGACCAAAGTGCCCTGGGGTATTTTACAATTCATCCAAAGACAGGCTGGATAAAGACCGAAGAAGTGTTGGACTTTGAAACTCGAAACAGTTTTACATTACATGTGATGGCAAGTGACAGCGGCAAACCACCGATGGTCTCCCCTTTGTTGGTCCAGGTGGAGGTTCGAGATGATAACGACGAGGCACCAATCTTCACTAGTCATAACGTTACCTTCAGCGTAGTAGAGAACTCCCCCTTGGGCTCTATCGTAGGGAAGGTGATTGCCTCAGATAGGGATTCTGGTGAAAATGGCCGCATTTCATACTATATCTCTGGTGGGAATGTTTTCAGTGCTTTTGATGTGAACATTACAACAGGTGAAATCTTGACTGTGCGTGAAATAGACTATGAGGAATCGTCTTCACACTCCTTGGGGATTAAAGCCGTTGATAATAACGTCCTTAATCCTAAAAGTAGCACGGTGAAAGTAATCATTAATATTCAAGATGTGAATGACAACTCTCCATCCTTCGACAATGATCCCGTGGTCCTCCGAGCTGAAGAAAATCTGTTGGTGGATTCTTATGTGTATAAGTTTATAGCCACCGACCCGGACTCTGGTTCTAATGGTATGATAGAGTACAGTATTATCAACCAATCACCACTTGGACCTTACTTCAGGGTAAATAGGAATACAGGCATCCTCAGTACACAGGTGGTCTTAGATCATGAAGATGTAGGGGAAGTCTCACTGATTGTTCGGGCCAGGGACAAAGCTGAGAATCCTGCAGACCGGCATGAAACAACCGTCACCGTCATTATATTTATAGATGACGCTAACGATAACTGGCCTCAGTTTGAAATCCGTGCTGATAATTACAAACGTCACGTGTTTGAGGATGAACCAATGGGCTTTCCTGTCATGCTGATCGTTGCCAATGATGCGGATTCAAATATTAACAACAGTGGCAATGGCCGAGTGGGATATTTCATTACAAGTGGGAATGAACAGGAGAGATTCACACTTAATGAACAATCAGGTAATATTTCCACCTTAAATCTCAGAAATATTTTACACTCTCATTCTAGATAGTTTCGAGAATTAACGAAAAGTTCTCATTAATTCAAGACTGCTTACATCTGCAACAATTCAATTGTATGTATAACTATAAATTGATGTACACTTGTCACAGATTTTGAATTTGTCCAGTTCTGAGAGATTGAATTTGTCCAGTTCTGAGAGATTGAATTTGTCCAGTTCTGAGAGACAAGATTTGTCCAGTTCTGAGAGATAGAATTTGTCCAGTCCTGAGAGACAGAATTTGTCCAGTTCTGAGAGACAGAATTTGTCCAGTTCTGAGAGATAGAATTTGTCCAGTCCTGAGAGATAGAATTTGTCCAGTCCTGAGAGATAGAATTTGTCCAGTCCTGAGAGACAGAATTTGTCCAGTTCTGAGAGACAGAATTTGTCCAGGTCTGAGAGACAGAATTTGTCCAGTCCTGAGAGATAGCATTTGACCAGTTCTGAGAGACAGAATTTGGAAGCACTATGCAGCCTTTGTATTGTTTGCTGGATTTTTTTTTTTGTTTGCCTGTCACCATTTTTGATTCCAAACTTAAGAATCTTTTTCACATTTTTTTTCCATTTGATTGATTGTAACGCTGACAGTCATGTATTCATTTTGATAATTTCAGGATTACTTGAGATTGCCTCCCCTTTGGACCGCGAGACACAGGATGTCTATTATCTGAACATCAGTGCTTATGATCACGGTGTACCTCGGCGTACCACCTTCAAGAGAGTGACGATTAATGTGATTGATGTGAATGACAACTCTCCTAAGTTTGGAAAACGTATCTACCAAGCCAGCATAGCGGAGAATTTGGCTGCCCCTACAGCCATCACAACTGTTAGTGCTAAAGACCTAGATGATGGTGCGTGTACAAATTAAAATGGCAATTAGCAAATTCAATAGTCAATGTTTCTGATAATTTGTGCGGTTTTTTTTTCAAATCTGATACTGATTGTGTTCAATTTGGGTGTTATGCAGTTAGTGATATTGGATGGAGTGTAATGGCAATGCACTGTATATTGGCTATCAGTAGATCAATGGTCGTTTGTGACCAGAGAAAGAATCTGTAAGGCTGTAAAAAACACTTATGAATGGCATAAAACCCCTAATAAAGCCAACAATACCATGGCATGTAAATCCAATTCGCCAAACTATCTTACGGGACTTTAAAAAAGAAAGTAAAACTTATCCAGTTTGACATGATATTACACTATAGAAATAGTATAGTACTCGATATTACCTTGATAATAAGTGAGTACTGTAAATCACATGGATAGTTGTTACCTTTTTGATAGTTGGGAAAGTATTATAGCATCTAAGCAATTTTGTGTTTTCTGAGAAAAGCTTTCTAGCTGAAGAATGTGTTATGTGCCTCCCAAACATACTTTTATAAGTCATTAAAATAATTTCCTGGGTAATAATTGTATGGAGGAAATTTTAGGTGATTAGCAGTATTTCACACAAAATTGTATTTCTAACAGACTGTTTTAATTAAATCTGTTTTTCCATGTCCAGGTGAGAATGGTAAATTAATCTACCTGATCCCAAGAGGGATAGCTTCTGACCTATTTACTGTTGACGAGAAGACTGGCGTAGTTTCTAGTTCCCAACCTCTGGATAGAGAAAAAGAATCGTCTTACCTTATTACGGGTTAGTGAACATCAATGTGACAAAAATCTGACAGTCAATATCGATCTATCAAAATGTCATAGAAGGTTAAACAACAAATCTGCCTTCATGGAGTTATATGCATTCTACAATGCAATCCACTGAACCGGCTTAATATTCATGATACTGTTATTTCATCACACTTAAATAAACCTCAACGAATTTCATTTTGAGTTTTAATACGCAGTTTTAGTTTTGGAGTACATTTTTATCTGAATCCAGAACGGATCAAAACTGTGGATTCTCAACATATTTTGGAGTAAATTCATCAGTTGATTTGAAAAATGCATGTCATTATGGCCACGACTGTATGAAGTCTGAGATAATGTGGGCAGTACATTCCAGGACTTCCGACTGGGAATTGTGAATCACATTTTGTACCATTGACCATTTTGCATGGACTTGTTCTGGACAGCTTTGGAACAGTAAAATATTTTTTCACAAATCAGTGGAAGATGAAGTTGATTCTGTTCCTCTGTCGCTCATGTTGACTGGGGCATCCTAACTACCCTAATATCTTTTCTTGTTGTTTTTTCTGTGCAAAAACTGAACTTAAAGTCTTTACTAAAACAAAATCATGTTGGCAGGCACATTTACAATCTCGTCTTCCTCAAGGGAGATAACTCTATTATTATTTTTTATCTTATTGATTGTCTCCCCTTATCTTTCAGTGTATGTTCGTGATGAAGGCTACCCAGCTCACTATGACACAGCCACAGTGATTGTGAATGTGACAGATGTGAATGACCATGGCCCAGTCTTTCAAATAACTAGTGTGTATTTGGTGGTCCCAGAGAATGAGGGTGTCTCTGTCATACATACTCTTGTGGCCACAGATGCTGACCACGGGAGAAATGGAAAAATAACCTACAAATTAATAGGTAACTTTCATCAAGTTTTAACTTCTTTTTATCAAAAGTTCTAACCAGAAGTGTGAGCCGATATGAACAATGATGTGCTTTGAATGTACATATAATGCATCATTTACAGTGAGAGGTTGTGGATCTGGTCAAGCTTTCTCTAAAAACACGTCCATGCGTTTTTAAAAAGACTGGCCAAAATTGCATAACTAGTGAAACATTTGTAAAAGCTAATAAAGAGAGATTATCTGCGTTATCTTTAATGACCATTTTATGAAATTCTGAACCATGTTTTTCCTCTTATCTCAGGTGGAGATATTAATCAGAAATTCCGGATAAACCCAGAGAGTGGAGAGTTAACGTGCGCAGGACTGGACAGAGAGACGGTCCGTCAATATAACCTTACCATTCAAGCTGAGGATGGTGGATCTCCTGCTCGCAGTGGTAACTGTCATGTGATCATAAGTGTCATGGATGCAAATGATAATAACCCTGTGTTCACGGAGTCCAGTTACACGGCCACCATTCCCGAGAATACTGGACAGGGGAAGATGGTGTTACAGATTACCGCCACAGATATGGATGAGGGGGTTAATGGGAATGTCACATACTCATTGGGCAATGACACCGAAGGCCTCTTCAGAATCGACAGTACAAATGGCAGGATAACTACAACTGGGTATGTGACCATACATTTATATTTGTTTTAAGGAATTGTAGTGATGTATTATGTTCCAGGCAACTATATTTCTGCTTTACATTTGTCAAAATATATGTCTAAATCCAACCTTTGTAATCATATTTGATCAAAAATCTTTTGCAGGACTTTTGATCGTGAGAAGCGGGATGAATACACATTTCAAGTGAATGCAACAGATGGTGGACTTGACGGACCACGCTATGGCATTGCACTAGTGAATATAAAGGTGTCGGATGTCAATGATAACCCACCTGTGTTCCAGCAGGTACCTTATCAAGCTAATATATCCCAGAATTACCAAGCTAACCAATATGTCATCACAGTGTTGGCCGAGGATAAGGATGAGGGAGCCAATCACCAGGTGTCCTACAGCTTCCGCCCTACACCCGGCAGTCTGTCACACACCCTGTTCTCAATAGAAGCAAACTCTGGGATTGTTAGAACATCTCAAGCTCTAACCTCTGACGATTTAGGGTACCATAATCTACAGGTGTTAGCCACTGACCATGGATCTTCTGCCTTGACTTCTACAGGTACATGAATTTGTTAATTATGATACCATGTTATGATAATAATAATTCATGACCAATGTAAGCCAACAATATCTTAAGCTTTTGACATATGCTAATAAATGTGTGTTTTCTTGTTCTGTATTTTCTTACTACTGACACAAGGAATGTTTATCAGCTAGTGTGAGTACACAACTAACCTATTTATCTCCCCCTTAATACACAGGTGTTGTAGAGGTTATTGTAGGAAGCTCAGTGGGGCTGTCACATCTAAAGTTCTCCAATCCTACTTATGACGTAAATCTGTCTGAGAGAAGCTCAGAGAGGACAGTGGTGACAAGAGTTCAGGCTGACTTTACCACATCAAACTCGGGTACAATTACCTACAGCTTTGCCAGCGGTAACGAGATGGGAACATTTGTCATCAATCCCACAACAGGTAGATTTGCTGTTATGAATATCGGAGTTATTTACATGTTAATTAACCCTCCGCATAGTCCGTTTTTCATTTCACTATTCATTCAGGCTTCAGATACACTATTTGTAAATCATTAAGTTAAAGGTAGGGCTGGGTCACTTGAGGTAGAGATTGTGCTAAACTTTTGCAGGTTCTTGATCTTACTCGCATGTGCACCTTCTTAAGTTGCAAATCTTTTGGCTTGTCAATAAACGCTGAACACGCTGAAAAAATTACTTAATAACATATGTTAAAGCTGTTTTCTTTGCTGCTTGGTGTAACAATTTTTTGTATTATTATCTATGTTAAATTACAATGGTTCTTTTTCAATATATCACAGGTGTGATCTCAGTTAATCAGCCGTCTCATCTGGATTTTGAGACAGAGCCACGTGTCCGTCTCATCATCGTGGCCTCTGCCAGTGGTTCCTATGGTTACTGTACTGTGTGGATAAATCTGCTGGACTACAATGATAACCCACCAGCCTTTGGTCAGGATAGATATACCTCTTCAGTATGGGAGGGGCATAAGCGGGGCACATATGTCACTCAGGTATTGTCAACAGAATAAACAAGATGGCTAGATTTTAGATGCTTTTATTCAAGTTTGTAATCTTCTACTACTGCGAATTGGAAAGGCTGTTTTTGGTTTTTTACAATAAAATTGCATTTCTATTTACTCTGTTTAACAAATATTCCTATTCGTATTGCTGTTAGATGAGCCTGTTTTTACATTTTCTTAAACTTTCTGAATTCAGGTGATTGCCACTGACCCAGACCAAGGTAGAAATGCTCAAATCCGATATAACATTATAGGTGGAAACAGCGATAATGCGTTCAGTATAGAGCCAGAATATAGCGGTATCGTAAAGACTAACATTATCCTTGACCGTGAAGTTCACCCCCTATACAGATTGGAGATTGAGGCTGTGGACCACGGCACCCCAAGTCTCTCCTCCACTTGTACACTCAAAATCTCAGTGGTGGATGTCAACGACAACAAGCCATACCTGCCTCCAATGCCTCCTATTACAGTTTCAGAAGGTATAGTTCCCATTGATTGAACTTAGCAATTTCTATTATTTAGAGCAAATACAGAACACATACAAACAACCCTGAAGTAGGATGTTGAATACAGAACACATACAAAAACCCTGAAGAATGATGATAAAAACGAGATACCCAAATTATGATATTGACCATGATGCAATTACATTTAACATTTGTTTTTATAGCTTACTTCAATTGTTTGTTTATTTAATAAGGTTTGGAGATTGGCTCAGAGATTGAGAGGTTATTTGCCAGTGATCAGGACCTTAATCCTACATTATCATATCACTTCTTGCCTGATGGTAACTATGGAAACATGTTTAGTATTGATCGTTACAATGGAACTATAACACTGGCAAAGAAATTGGACTACGAGAAGAAAAAGAGCTACAAACTTAAAATCAGGGTGAGTACACGAGCTGTTAACTATCACCCTTGTAAGTGCTTAAAATCAGGGTGAGTACAAGAGCTGTTAACTGTCACCCTTATAAGCGCTTAAAATTTAAAATCAGGGTGAGTACAAGAGCTGTTAACTGTCACCCTTATAAGCGCTTAAAATTTAAAATCCGGGTGAGTACAAGAGCTGTTAACTGTCATCCTTATAAGCACTTAAAACTTAAAATCAGGGTGAGTACACGAGCTGTTAACTGTTAGCCTTACAAGCACCAGAAACGGAAAGAAATAATTGTAAACACTGACAAACTTCAACCCAGGATTTTCAATTGACTTTTATGCAGGTCTGAACACTTCTGAGAGGTTGCTTGCTTTGAGGTTTTTAGAGTTACATGTATGATAGTTTAGCCATGTATTATTCCAGGTATGGGACAGTGTATATGAAGACACTACCGAGGTAACCATCAATGTCAGAGATGAGAATGATAATGCTCCTCAATTCAACCAACAAAGTTACCAGGTAAAAATCACCCATCTCACATGATAGAATTGTGTTTGCTCCCTAAATTTTGAGATTTCTGTTTTTCAAAAAGATAATTAATATTAACACAAGTAAATTAAGTTTGCGAATTTAAGGTAGTGACATTATCTTGACCATTTTAAGTAACTATAAGTTAGATATGCTTGCTACGTAACCAAAATTGAATTTGTAATTTTAATTTAAATTTCAGAACAATTGTTATAAATTTATATTATTCTTTTCACATCTGAAATTACCTTGTTGCAGATAACATTACCTGAGAACACAAGAGCTAACGAGGCTGTGTTCAAGGTGATTGCTACTGACCCAGATGCAGGTAGAAATGCTCAGATTACTTACACCATGGACATTGTTCCAGTTGATGGTTTCTATATAAATCCCAAATCAGGTGGGTGCTTTGTTAATTGATTTCCCAATTCAAGCACATATGTTTATATGTGAATTTTTTTATAAGTGTTATATGTAAGTATCAATTTAAAGACGTTTATTTTGTATTTTTGAACTTGATTGACACCAAAAGGTATTTATTCAAATCTAAAACTGTTTTAGAACTTCAGTAACTTTTTCACTGCTCAAACCTACATATATTTAAAACTACATGTCATTGCTTTTTTCTTCTTATAATCCAGGCACAATATATACCAACAAAACGATATCCTATAGCTCTGCCCAGCCTGTTGTTCAGCTTGTTGTCAAGGCAACAGATGGTGGAAAGCCTCCTCGAGCATCAGTGGTTGCTATACGTATCCAAGTCACAGATGTGAATAACTATGAACCCCAGTTTACTAAACCTAATTATGCGTAAGTAGGGCCATGTATTAACAATTTATAAGTAAAAAAAAAAAATATGTTTTGATCTATGTAGAAATTTACCTTAGTTTTTTAAGTGATTATAAGATAAATTAAAATTAAGTATAACTACATGTTACAAATAAGTTCAAAACTTTGCTTTGTCCAAGTTTCTTTTGTGTGATGATTTGGTTTTTTTAATTGTGTGCGTTTTTTGTTTTTTTAATTGTAGGACTAAGATTCGGGAAGATCTGACGAGAGGAAGTCCTGTCATCAAGCTGAGTGCAACAGATGCTGATAGTTCAAGAAGAAACCATAACATAGACTACAAGATAGTGCGAGGTAACACCGGGGCGGCCTTCATCATAAATCGTCAGACTGGTCAGGTTAGACTCAATTCAGAGGTAGACCGAGAGATAAAAGAGAAGTACAGCCTGGTAGTGATGGCTAAGGACAGAGGCACCCCACCTAAAAACAGTACCACAACTATTAAGATCACAATAGAGGATGTCAATGACTGTCCACCCATCTTTGAACGCAGTCATTATTATATTGAACTGAACGAGAGCTATCCCGCTGACCTGGTCTTCCTAAATGTGAGTGCCCGTGATGATGACATTGGTGAGAACGGAAGAATTATTTTTGATATATCTACAGGTGATGATAATCGGATATTCCATGTTGACGAAAATACAGGTGGAATTAAAGTGGCAGCTCAACGTAGCCTGGATTTTGAACAGGATCGTGTCCATAAGCTCATTATTCAGGCATCTGACTGTAACCTGTGTCCTTCCACAGAACCCAAACTGTCTGCTTTCACCACTGTGCTGATTAATGTGACGGATGTTAACGAGTTTCACCCTGTTTTTCCTGTACTTCGTTACCTGGTATCGGTACCTGAAAGTCAGGCCCCAGGTAAGATTGTCTTCCAAGCGTACGCCTCTGATGAGGATGGTGGTTATTACGGACAGGTAGAATACAGTATGAGTGGAGAGACAGCAGGCTTTAAGATGGACCAACTCACCGGTTATGTTACCACTACTGAGGAATTTAACTACGAGGAAAGAACTAAATATAACTTTCAGGTAACTGCTCGTGATAAGTCTGGTCTGAGCACCACTGTACCGGTTATAGTACTGGTGGAAAGTGTTGACGAATTCCCACCAGTCTTCGAGGAGACTGGTTACGAATTCTCTGTACCTGGCAGTGCTACGACGGGAACGAAGATTGGTCGCATTCACGCCACTGATAGAGACATGGGTATACATAGTAGAGTGGTGTATTTCCTGAAGACAGAACATGAATATTTTGAAGTGAACAGAACCTCAGGGGAAGTCTATGTGAAAATGACTTTCCATGAGGAAATTCAAAGAAGGAAGCGGTCAGTTGATATTTCGGGTCGTGTGAGGCGTGCCCTGACCATAGATGAGGTCATGTTAGATATTGTAGCTAGTTCAGGTCAGCTTCAAACAGAAGTCAGTGTTGATATCAGTGTAGATCGAACTTGTGAAGGCTGTGAATATGTGGCTGCAGCAAAAGATAATACCTCGAATGGAACCTCTCTGAGTGGAACCCCTCTGGTTCTTGTGATTGTGTTTGCTATTGTGGTCCTTGTGTTACTTGTGGTCATAGCATTTATCCTGCTACGACGTCACTATACCAAACAAGCGCCCCCTAGTGAGGGCATGTTTGAACCCACTGAGGTTGTTCCTCCTCCTCCACGAGGCTTATCTCAGAATGGACACCCTCCTCCCTATAGTGATATCCATCATTACAACATCAATGACAATCTGCGACTGGGCCACACAACCACCACCTCTGAGATGTCTGACCAGTCGCATCATTCAGCGTCCAGTGGCCACGGATCAGTGGAGGATGGGGAAGATGGGGAGGATGAAGAGATCAGAATGATCAACGCCAACAATTTACTCCAGTCCTCTGCAAATCGAGCCGTGCTAATGCCGGACTCTGGGATCCAGGCTGATGATAATGTCTCTGAACCATCAGTACAGAATCACCAAGAGTACCTGGCCAGACTGGGAATAGACACAGCCAGAATCAAAGTGAAACCTAAACCACAAACTATAGCTCAGTCTGTAGAAAGTATGCACCATTTCTCTGATGAGGGAGGTGGTGAAGGTGATGGTAGGGATATTGGCAGTGTGAATTATTCTAAAATGACTGATGTTGAGACAGATGATGAGTTAGCAATGATAGAGAACAGTAAAGACTATGGCTTTTGTGAAAGCGATCCGCAACATGCAGGATCTCTTTCTAGTGTGATAAATAGCGAGGAGGAATATAGTGGTTCTTATAACTGGGACTACCTCCTAGATTGGGGACCTCAGTATCAGCCTTTAGCTGATGTTTTTGCTGAAATAGCTAGACTTAAAGATGATTCTATTCAGCCTAAGAAACAAATAGTACAGCAGGTGCCCCAGAGGCCTCGTGCTAATCAGATAAATCCTCCTGTGAGAATGATACCACCCCCAATAATATCCGGGGCGCCGCCTAAACCACTCTCCCAGCAGCTTATGGCACGGTCTAATCACTCCTCGCCCAGCAGTGGGAAAACTGCCACCTCTCGAACCAGTGCAGTGACGTGTAGTCTGCCTCGATCACCAATCAGTCATGAGTCTAGTTTTACCTCTCCTGCCCTAACACCTTCCTTCACTCCATCATTGTCGCCGCTAGCAACAGGAAGTCCCTCCTCCTACAGGGCACCCTCTGGTGGCTCTCATCACACTAGTTCAGGGCCCAGAACTCCTCACGAGAAAGGATACTCACATCACACCATAAGTGCCTCAGAGTCTGAACAAGAGTTGAGAATATAGAACAATTTTATAAAAATGTTTTAATATTATGAATCCTTTATTATCAGACAAATCATGTGGGTTAATGTGTCCACATGATTCACATCATGGTCAATTGTTTAAATGCCAAAATGTATGTGTAATTCAGTTGGAAATGTTGCTGTTTCATAACTTCTGTTGTTGGAGCCTGTGTGAGTTAGAGTTCAGTTGATATCAGTATTTTGGGCTATTAGGTTATATTCAGAATTGTCTTTGTTCACAACAAATCGTCATTACCTCAAGTTAAAGGAAATGTCTACACGAAAAAAAGTGTATTTTCCTTCATCTAAAACTTCCAGTTGTATCCATTTTTATCATAGATGTGTTATCCATGACAAACACAATTTTTTACTCTTGCGAATTGTAGATGGTTAATATCCTAGTCAGGCCATTCAAACACGCTGATACTTGTGTTTTTATCCATGACCCTGTGATCATAGATATTTGAAAATGGTGAGATTAATAAATCTCTATGCTGAAACAATCAATACATATCAGTAAGTCACAATCTACAATTTACTTACTAGCAAATAGTATTGATCGTTTAAATACATGTCATAAATCATATGCAGACATGTGTATACATCCACTTTATATGTTAACAGTATGGCTGGTGGTCAGACTTAATTTTATTTATCCATGATCTTATACTTTGATTTTAAAATGTTTGTTTCAACATGTTTTTACGGTCACCTACTTTTTTTTTATTTTATCAATTTCTTAAATATTTAATGAACAAAGCTTTGTTAACACCTGTAAATACACATCATCTTGTACATTGTTAAGATACATATCACCCTCCGCATAGTAAACATACTCATATCACAGGATTTGTAAAGCTATTGGCGTAGGGCGCCACAAGTGCCATGGTCAAATTCTATAGCAATATTTTTTATCACAATTCATTCATAGGAACAAATTGTGGTCATTTGACCATCATGTTGGTGATATTAAAAGTAAAATAAATTTTTTTACAGAATTTCTATTAATAAATATTTCTTGTTGTTTTCCTTCCTACATATTTCCTTCTTTCAGGTATGTATTGTAGAAACTCGCAAGAATACGATTGGTCTTAACCATTACCATTTGATTAAAACTGGAAGCAGTCTTATCCCCATGCCTTACGTACAGCCCGCTTGGTCATAAACCAGGACCATTTTGAATGTAGTGATATTCGCTAAAACGGCGTGAATTGTGCGGTCGTACCCAGACAAATTAAAGCTGTATAAATACACCGGGACTATGCTATGATGTCATGCAGCTGTATAAACCAATGCAATTCACCTTTTAAAGATTTTAATAAATTTCATTATTCTTAAATCAAAATTTGTTTCCATTAAAGATTAACACACATTACATATTTTCAAATTTTAATCAGCTGGATTTGTCGTAACTGTGACAAGGTGTGGAATAGAGTTTCATGTCAGGACACACCTTGTCTTGAGAAGTTGGGGACAAGACGACGTTAATAACAAAGGCGATAGGTTTTTTCCTTGTTAAGTTTAGTAGTTGTCTCTTTTCAACTTCAAATGAAGCTTTTTTGCGTTATCATCGATAAAATACCTCTTATTATTCCAGCAAATGTAAATATGTTTACATTCATTTTATATTTAAATTTTTGTTATTAAATTCAATAACATTATTTAATTAAGTTGTGGAAATAAACTTTATTTTTTCGAGCGACCAAATCGCCATTGGTGTAATATGATTTGTAAAAGGAACAACTTTTTTTATTTCAAATTTTATGATAATTAATTTGGATTTTTTTTAAATCTCTCAGAAAAGAAAACATTGAATGTTGACATCAACGTGTCTTCTTTGATGAATCAGATTTTCTTTGATTTTTAACGGCTAACTCATTTATTCGTTGGCGCTTACCAAAAAAACATGGGCTATTACATATTTACAATGTTTTTACAAATTGTTATTTATTATTATATCAAATTTGAAGATAAAACCTGTAAGCAACTTAAAAAAAACTGACTATGCGCTGCCAGTTTCTGACTCCGTTATTAGTGCCAGTGCTGCTAACTTAAAACAGATTTGGAACCAGTTGATTCAACAGATTCGAGTTCAGAAAATTTTGCAGATTGAAATCCGTCGGGGAATCAAACCCACTACCCTCGGTCAGACACCGAATCGCCAGCAGTAATAGCCGGCTTTCTTTTGGGATTACACTTTCGCAGTTTGAACCGACTCTAGTTCAGAAAATTTTGCAGGTTATTCCAAAATAACCAAAATTCTGTTAATATTCACTTTCTACGAGACCTAAAAACATCCCGTTCGAAAGCAATGAATATTTTTTGTGTCTTTTAAAAAGTGAATATTAACAGAATTTTGTTTATTTTGGGATAACCTGCAAAATTTTCTAAACTAGAGTCTGTTTAAACTGAGAAAGTGTAATCTCAAAATAACGAAAGTACTGTGCATATTGTGAAAACATTCACTTAAAACCACCCGCCTAATCTCACCATTGCTGAAAGACTATTTCCTAGCTGCGCCTAAATTGGGATATCGCCATTAAACCAGTTGATTGGCAGGATTACATAAATGAGGCAGAACGTCCGCTATAAGTAATCCTGATCGTTATCAAAGCAAGAACACGCTATTGTGCCAGAAAACCGTGTGAATTTCAACGAAATAATTTTATCTTTTACAGGATAAAAATGTCCTTAGTAGTAAGCAAAGCGGTTATCTGCTCGGCGTGGTCGCAGGCCGAAACTCCAAAAATAGGCTTTCCTAGAATCCTGGTGTAAAGACGTCATATTAGCGACGTTTCACGTAGAATCTACACAAATGTCGATATTGAAACAGGATTTCGTTCTGCTAAAAAAGCTTTTGATCGATGTATACCGACTACTGAGATATTGAACGTGTTTGAAATGTAATGATTTGGAGTTCAATGAACAAATAAATATACCAGCATATCAAGGGTTGAGCTATGGACAAAACGTTAAGCCCCAACTTCTTCCATTTTGATGGCAGACTGGGAACATTAAGCCCTTCTAAGGAACCCCTGTTGTTTTTTACTGATGATTTATCCTAGGACAGCATTCTAGAGATAACCTTGATCTTTTCATTACCACCCTCCAGCAACATTATCCTAACATTAAACGTCGACCTACTATCAGCCTCGAAAGTGTAAATTCTTTAGTTTTTTCGGTGTATTAGGGCCTCAATTTAGATACAGCAGCGACTTTGGATTTAAATGTTTTCTTTAAGCCGACGGCCCCCACCTATTTCTCTATGCTAAATACTTTCATCCGTCATACACCTTCAAGGGAATTATTAAATCACAAATAATAAGGTATCACAGGAATTGTCGCACTATCGCTACCTAAGGCCTGGTCCTAAGACGATATACGAGCCGACTTCTTCACGGAATTAAATCCCGAACCCTCGGACAACTGAACAGTTATAATGTTATGCCAAGATCTACAATCCGCTCCTATAGATACGAAACCACAATCGTTCCGTAATACTGTCTGGCGAATCCTCAAAATGTATGAGGAGCTATACTTACATACCAGAAAAGGTCCCCTTTATTGCATGGGCATAATAGTAAAATGTTTATTATTTGGTAGACAGCTTGAACCGTAATTCAGAAAATGTGGTATACCTCATAACTAGGAAGAAGTGTCTGATACAATATGTCCGTGAAACCAGAAATCCGTTTCGCAGCATTTGAGTTCCATAAGGTTACAACTCATATCCCCAATAGCTGAACATGTCTGTACAGGGTCCGATTCCACACAGCAGTTTTACACTTAAGTCAAAAAGACCCTCAAATTCCTCAGTTTTGAATTTCGACGTTTAATATTTTAACATTATTATGATAACTTAAGTAAGTCACAATTACAGGTATTTTTTTAAAACTAAGTTAAGACAAGTGGCAACAATGTCAAATGTAGTGTTTTGACTTAAGTCAGAAAATGTTTTGTGGAACCGGCCCCTGATCACACACCTTTCAAGCGAATTACATCCCAAATAATACGGTTCACAGGAATTGTATAGTAGTAGAATTCTCGCTACCTTCAACCAGGCGTGTTCTGTTCTCTTTAAGGACTTTAAGCCCGGGTCCCAAGACGAGCCAAGGTTAAGACATGGGTGTATTAACCTTGGCACATTACGAACCTCTATCGTGTTATCGGAGTCGAATAAGGGCACATAATCTTGTCCCATCTAAGGTTTTCCCCTAAATCCACCGGCCAATGAAATAAGCCGATTCAACGACAGTATGAGTCTACGACCGAGGGAAAATAATGACTTAAAGCAGTGGTCGAAATCAACTTATAAAAATGATCAAGAGCAGGGTTTCCTTTCACAGTTTAAATAATATCCAAATCCAGTCGTTGTTCTATTTCTTTGAGTCATTTTGTAACGATCAAGTACCATTTAGCTTTTCAATGCAGACAGGCTGTACGCAAGGCATGGGGGTAAGACGGCGACGGTTTTAACCAAACGTTGGAGTCTGAAGATGTTTGAAAAGATCTATCAAAACAAATACACGAGACTGTTGTGCGATATAGAGTCGCTAATAGGCTGGACTCCCACGATTTTGGGTGTATGCTGCCAATGAAAATCCAGCATTTTAGGCTAGGCCAGAACACAAAAAAAACATGAAATGTCGCATGGTATCTCCATAGCAGTTAACATTAACATGTGTTCGGATGATGCAAGACGATATACTAGGTGGCTTCTTCACGGAATTAAATCTCAAACCCTCAGACAACTGAATAGTTATAATTTAATGCAAAGATCTACAATCAGCTCCTATACGAAACCACAATCGTTTCGTAATACTGCATGTCTGGCGAATCCTCAAAATGTATGAGGACTAGATGCGAGCTATAGATACTTATACTTACCAGAAAAGGCCTCCTTTATTGCATGGGCATAATAGTAAAATGTTTATTATTTGGTAAACAGCTGGAACTGTGATGTATAGAAAATGAGGTATACCTTATGCATAACTTGTAAGAAGTGTCTGAAATAACATGTAGGCGAAACGAAAAATCCGCTTCGGAATAGAGCCAACAATCTTTTGAGTTCCATTATAAGTTACAACTCATATCTCCAATAGTTGACCATTTCTCTCTCCCAGGTCTAAATCATGCCGATTGAAAAAAGACAAAATCTTCCCTCTGAAGAAGAAACCAAACAGACACGTTTGGAATGAGAAGCTTATTGGATTAAAACTCCTTCAGGTCTTGCTAGACCCCTTGGGCTCAAAATGAACCAAATTTTTTTTATCGATTGGAATAAAGGTTAGGTATTCAAACTATATGTTAGAGAAAAAAATAATAATACGAAATTCTAATTACAAACAGTTAAATTGGAGCCTTTAATTTAGTTTCCTTTGATCATATATTCAAGTAGCAAAACTTAATTGCCTATTTCTGGAATTTCAGTTTTAAGCAGCGTATTTCTAGAAAACTATTCTTGTTAGAAACTTTGTAAAGAGCACAATGCGATCTAGTAACCAGTGCCTCATTTTTTAGAAATTCGTCCGTGATTTTTTTTAATGTTTTCTGAAAGTTGTATTTAACATTTTATATAAGACTTTTCAAGTTGAGATAGACGAAAAAATCCACTTGGATCGTTCTAATCAAAATTAAAAAAACAAAGAAGCACCGTGTAGGCTAGCTTTGTATTACTCCGCCAATACACTCCACTGCCTTCCGTAAGTATAGGCTGTGTAACCGTTAACGCCATCTTG
>JAQQZZ010091907.1:3736-33461 GCA_030265115.1 Mopalia vespertina
ATGTATGAGCAAACTGCTTCTGTGCACAACACGGAATACTACATGTAATCAACCGATACTTGCATATGGTTTGTAAGAGTCAATCAGAGAATGTATGAGCAAACTGCTTCTGTGCACAACACGGAATACTACATGTAATCAACCGATACTTGCATATGGTTTGTAAGTGTCAATCACAACATGTTTGTGTGAATCTCCGTTGATCTAGGTATTTTACTTGCACTTACTATTAGACAAACACGTACGTTGTACTACAAAGTAATACATGCTACATCAGCTGAGTATTTCGAGGTAAAATATCATAATCTATAGTAGAGAAGGTTGTACTACCATGTTTTATGAAGTATCCAGTTTTATTGAATTAAACGCCGCAAGATCCGCAGATAAAACTAGTTTAATAAAATAAACTACAACGGACAATATAGTATTAATTTAAAACACAAATTGCTTGATATCGAAGAGCAAAGAAATTCGTATCCCAATCGATCGGCGAATTACTTTTCCACTTACTCGACTCGTGTCCAACGGTTTCGTTCTATTAAACCTTTTATCGATCGATGGTTCGAGATTGGAATTTGCTGCCTGTCCCGATCAAAAACATTACCGATTACGATCTGTTTTTCTATGTAGAAAAGTAAAAATTATACTTGAAATAGGCTCCCCCTGTCTGGCATAACAGTGGCCAACAAGCTGCTTGAATTATTCTTTGTCTTTTTAAAAACAGCTGCAGTTCCCTAAATGATGATCTTTTTAATGATAATATTTCACGTACATGAAAATGTCGTCGAGGTATCTCCCTCATCTCACCAATTGAATGAATGTCCAAAATTACAATACTGGTGTTCACGATCTATCAGCTTCTCTGCTGATCTATGGATCTTGTGAAATCAGCAATGTTAACGTAAAATGAACGTATTGTATATATAGTGTTTGCAATTGTATTGATTCTAGTAACAGACTCATGTGATAATTGCAACACACAACACCAAACATGCACGATTCGTCAAAAAGAGAATCCAGCATGGTCAATAGTGACAGAGCATCGGCGGTTTCCTCCAACAGATCTTAAAAAGTACAGAAACTACATGTCAACAATTTCTAAATTTGTTATTACCTTTTAGGATTATTTTTTTCCTTTATCTGATATACTTTGTATAATGTTCTGAGGCCGAAATGAATGTACTGAATTTTTTTTTTTTTTTATTCAATTTATTACAACTCGATGTGCACAACATAAGCCTTTTAGCTTAATGTGTATTTTGATTGAATACAGTATGTTTAAAAACTAAAATTATGTGCATAACAGTTCTGCAGCTGCGAGGCAGTATACAAATACTCAATTTCATGCATCAATTTACTTTCTAGACAGGCATTTCAGCCGCAGGTTTATGCAGAGGAATTACAATGACATTCACATTTGATCAAATCGAAGCTTGAATTTGAAATGTGAATGTTTTATTGTCTCATCCCTAAGGTAAGCTGCTGTGATCTGAAACAATGCTCTTAAGAAAATGAATAATTAAACTGGCTATGTGAAACCCAGCTTCATATTGGTGTACATTTATAGACGTGATGACCCCATAGCAAGTCATTGTTATATCAATCTTACTAGGGGGTTACAAGCTAGGCTCATTATCCACGATGTTGTCACAAACAGTTTAAGGGCAGGATTTATTTTCACTTGGAGCCATACTGAGGAACATTGGCATGCGATTCAAGTGTACCCTACAGTGTGTTCTCACTACGACATTTGATGTAATGATTCCAGGGTTCCCATAACTTGTTGCGTTCTGATTGGTTGATTGTTTAGACCTTTTCGCAAGTTTACCAATTAAAACACCACAAATCAAAAAAAATTCTCTCAAGCCCCTGGATTTGTTTGTTTGAGTTGAAAGCCGTGCTTACGGTTATTTATATATGCTTATGGAACAGCGATGTAAAGCGAAAGAAAACTCACACAAATACACAATTAAAATGTTTTGTGCTTTGAATTTGTCTCCATTGCAAAGAAACGTCTGTATAACTAAGCTTGAAATGCATTGTATTCATAGCCTCAGGGTCCTTACTATTGGGCGGCACAAAGTAACGTCATTCAATTACCATCATCAACTGATTCGTTTTTTCCAAAGTATTGAGCCCAGAGGTAGTTTCTTTATCTTAGAACATACATATATAATTGACGGGATTCGGAAAATCACGTGCTGTTAAACAGGACCCAAATGCCCCTTGGAAACAAAACCAATCACAAATAAGGCTAATTAACCAATCAAATCACTCAGCCCAGTGACCACGTGTTGCACATGCTGGTTTCCGCAAAACACACATCGAGATGAAGGTTGGTCACATGTGGACGAGAACACCTTAATGCTGCAATAGATTCCGCTATGGAAACAATAACACCGATTGTCTTTCATAAGGTCGCTGTACACAAGCTTTTATATTCTTACTTGTTAGACAAATTCACCAAAGGGCTTGTTTCAATTAACAGTTCTGTACTGACACCATCCGTAAGACTTGGACAACAGAGAGATTTAATGACATGTGGGAACAATTTTGTCTTTGTAAGTGTGTAAGACAATCGTCTATTGGTTGATATATTCGTGTTAACCATCATATCGGTTGTTTATATTGCCCGGAATGCAATTATGACACACATCTAAATCCCACACTTTCACGATACACTTGAAACACTTTGACACTATAAAAAAGATATTGGGAGTTATGGTGGATTGCTGTGATACTTGCTTAGAACTAACTTCATATTAGCCTAGTAAAACAACTTCTCTCTTTTTCAGGGATCGACGAGCCGGTAGGAAGATACAAATTAAAGTGTTATTGTTCAGGCTTGGATTGTTTATCGGAGATTTGTCGGCGAAAATCCAAAATAGTCTTTGAATAGTCTGGCTATATAATGGCAATATGTAACAATGATGTAACAAAACTATGCTATTCTGTACCTCTAAGTTGACGCAGGCAAAAGCTTAATTGATGCGGTGTATTTGACGGGGAACTTAAAATTCATTTATTAATGTGGTATGTCATGCAACGGTCCATTTGACTCATTAGGCTGAGTTATGTACAACGAAGCTATTGTCTTGTGATCACACTAAAAATTACACTGTAAACTTACAGTGTAAAGTGGTGTCAATTTTGTGATCTGTACTTTTCACTGTAAGATCACATACAATTCGAATTATTTTTACGCGTGAAATATTGCGCATATACATAAGGAACCTATGTCATAAATGTATGGTAAACAAACTGTTTTGTTTTGTAATTTTACGACTAATTTGAAAGTAAAAACGCACTTATAATAGTTGTTATGTAACCGCTAAAACCATTGTTACCTAATTGCCCCCATCTGGTATTGGACAATCGACTTCATAGTACACTAATAAATAAAACAGCTGTGGTATAACAGCTAAAATCACTGTAAATTAATCGCCTCCATCAGTTTTTTAACGTCGGTTCATTGCTGACCAAAAAAACTGATCTGGTCCGTGGTACATAAATGGCCTCCTTCTGTAATTTTACTGTTGGATTGACAGTATAGAGAAACGATGTGGTGTAACAGCTAAAAACGTGGCAATCTATACTCTTTTAACAAAGGTCCAGTTTCGTGTTGCCCCTGCGCTCAGAGAGCACTAGGGTGATATCCGGTTCACACGTCTAAAACTAGAACACTATAATTATAACTTATTAAGACACACTAGTTTAATAGTATTGTACAATACTTAGGTATAAAGAAATGAATAACAAATGCAGAAATATGTCAGTTTTGTCGGGTTTTTTTTAGTAATGTAACAACATACTTTCAGAAATATAAACTATAGTGTCTATAATTAGGTTCAAGGTGACCACGTAATAGACTGACTAGTACAGGAGGACCAGATTAATGAATTTTTCAGAATTAATTCTAGAGAACTTTACATAATCATGTATGAGGATAATGCTTCCATAACCACAATTTTGTATATGATATATCTGTCAAGATGCAAAACGGGTCATTGCTGGATGTCACTTGTGTCTTGCTACGTGGATTAAGGTTGGGTCTGCAAGTGTTGGCTTCCTTCTACCATGTATCTTGTGCACAATGTGACTGCTGGGCTACAATAAAACAAACAGTTTTAAATTCAACCAGCTTTAAGAATCCTCTAAATATTTATTTTACTATTGATAAATGAACAATGATCATGCACGAATCTTTACATTACCATATCACCAACCTATACTTTACTTATTACTCAGGATCCTTCCATTTGTGGCATTTTTGGCGGACTTCTCAATCTGCCTTACTTAAATACGGCGGAAAACAGGGAGGAAAACCCATTAAAAACCACCCCAACGAGTACGTGAACCACATCGTGTGACTGTCTCCATTTAAAAATTGTGAAAATAAATATTGGTATTTAATGCACATGTTACCTGGATGGGTGTAACCCATTTTTGTTGACTAAATCACTCCTTCAAAGAGGAATGAAAAAATGTCAGAAACGATAATTCATATTCCATGCTAGAAATTGCCTGATTGGAGTGATTGCATTTTCAAGAACTTTAAAGTTTCCAGGGACCTATGGGGCCTCTGGATCCTCGCTTATGGACAGCACCAAGGGTATCCTAACTTAGAATCAACACTTGCACAAATGTGTCTCAGCCAATCAATAAGCAACGATCCAATCAGCAGCGTATCGTCTGTCAACTCGTTATTCACCAGCAGGCTACCAATAAATAATATACAACGGAAAATCACAGAATCTGAATGCCATACTTCAAGTTCTTCAATAAGCTTCTGCAGACATTTGTTCTATTCACCACTTGGAAGAATATGTAGCATCCACTATAAGCCTTGCATGGTATGGATATACGGTCGCCCGGCTTGTAACTGTTTGATAGTATGTAAAATACGTTATTGACAAAATGACCGGTTTGTTATCATTTATAAAGTATGTGACACATACATTCTACGTCATAGACATATAGACAGGTTCGAAAACCGGCTTTCAAATTCATAAGACTCCGTTTAAAACTGTTTTACTTCCGGTCATAAGAGCGTATGATCTTGGCAAGGCTGACGTCCATTAGGCTCACTGCAAATAAAGCCGTCGCGGCCACATGACCGAAGCAGGGAGAATCACCAAATGAGATAGCGGTAAATTCGCATGTGAACATTGTCCAGCTTCTTAGTTCATTTATTTCTGTCGGTCAAAGGTTATAAAAACTGAAAACGCTAATTAAATATATAGAGGACTGCGTTTTATCTGGCCACAATGTGGCAATTTTAGGGCAAGCTGGTAGTGAAAAAACCGTCCTTCTGAACAACTTGATAGAAAAGTTTAGAGCTATGAACTGTGTCATCTGTTGCTATACAGCAAGCTTGGCGTGTTTACAACTTCAGTGGGGTCCATGCAAAAACCTTTCATAGTTTTTTTTTTTGTATTTTTTGGTTTATATGACGGGATCTATACTAATGAAGAATTTGCTAAACTGTACGAAACCGATCACTACAATGACAGGAAAATCAAACCGAATGCTCTGCAAGTGGTTGGTCTTGTCGAGGTTTCTATGCGTAGCCAAGTTACGTGTATATTCGAACAGGTAAGTACGTTGCTTTGATCTCTGTTTTGTATCTCAATACAGTTACAGTCAGAACCAACACTGTGCTCCCCGCTTCGGCCATGTAGCGGCGACGGCCGTATCACACAGAGCCTACAGTAATCAGCCACGCAAAGACATGCGTTCTTCATAACCAGAAGTAAAATAGTTAAAAACGGAGTCTTAAATTTGATAGCCCGTTTCACAACCTGTATGTAGTTACTACGTATAGGTAGGGACATTTATTTTATGTTGTAACTTACTGCTTATTTTTCTCGAATGTATGTGTCACACACGTTATAAATAAGACAAAAACGAACAGTAATTTTGTCAATAACGTATTTTATTTACTATCAAACACTTACAAACCAGACGACCGTGTACCGGTGGTATGAAAATATTTTAACATTTTGTAATTTGAAAAAAAAATTATTTTAGCATAAGTTATTGTACGAAATTGTATAGCAATGAATAATGTAATTAAAGTCATTGTCTTGAGTACCGTTTACTATAATTGAATTTGTAAGTGACAATGTTGAATAAATTTACAATTTGTTTTTATGATTAGTATGTGAATTACCGGTAGTTGATTGGGTCATCTAAAACAGAAAAAAGAACGAAACAAAATAAAAAAACAACAGCATAAATTTATGAATGCATTTCAAAATCCTTTTGCATTTCATATGTTAATAAAAAATGACTTCTGTTAAGCAATGAATATTAAGTGTCTCAAATTACTGTGCGTTAAGGAATTTGCACAAGAGCATCTTGTGTTGAAATTCAAAAACAAAACTGGTACTATTTGTCAGCTGACGTGTGTACCGCTAAGGTTCAAATAGATGTCATAGGTTACTTTGCTAAAATATATAACAGCAGAAACATAGTGTACATGTAGGATAAAATGTGAGATGTAAATATATTACAACAATAGTTTTGTCTTGAGATATGTTGTTTAAGTAACTGAAGATCTAATTTGATTGTCTCACCATGATTAACAATAGCGTCAATGATTGGGGCACCGGTTACCAAGTAAGTGACTGACTACAGTACAGTCGTACACCATTAACTAAGGGAAGGCATCCTCACGTGTGGGGGTGGCTGCTATGAACAACTGTCAAAAGCCGACTTCTGTCTGAGTTAGTCATCCTCGACTTTTTTCAAAACAAGGAACGCAGTGAAAGTCCATTTTCAATCGTTAACGGAAGTGGCTTATCCCCACGAGACGTAGACACTGTAGTTCTACAAACATCAGTGTAAATATTCCCCGGACCAAAGCTATAACCCAGTGCATGGTGTTGGGAATAATAATATGACCTACAAATTGACTAGAGTAAATGAAACCAGAAACAGTAGCTATACGGAGTGTTTTTGTAAAAAAGCCATGCACAGCCAAATGTAATATACATCTACAGATTATTTGGAAATTCAAATCTATAATTAAAGTAAAAAAAATTAACTTGCAATGGAGCTGTCGTGTTCTACAATCTTTTTGTGTTATTTTACACTTATACATATAAATATAGATATACTTAGTCACAGAACATTGTAGATTTAGACCTGATATGAGCAATTGAACGCGATATTTGGATAAAATTACACCTAAATACAGTGTAATTTTTTTTTACATTTAAAAGGGCTGTTACTTTTTACAGACTTTCCTGTGTTTTTGCAGACATTTCGTTAAACATATAAATGTAATTTTACACCTATTTCTATAGAAATACACTCAGTGGCTGTAACCTTACAACACAAGTTGCTGTTAATTTGTTTACATAAAAACGTGTTGTTACTTTTATGTATTTTTTGTTTTTGACAGTGCACATCAACAACACTTCAACAACTAAGTCTATCAAACATGTAACACTAAAATGAACACACAAATGAGACAATTCCATGCCATGGTGCCATTTTACTTCCTGTCACTGAGTCAGCGGCAATTAAAGGGTGTAGTTATTTTGGAAACTGTTCAACGAACCTGGAGTGCGTTTAAATTCAGTTCAGTCAGTATTAACTGAAAAGCCCCGAAGATTGGTCTTTATGTATTCCCCAAGCGCGTATAATAATAAAACATTCCAATATCTACACTGTGAGTAGTCCTTTATGTAGTTATCTCCACAAACTTCAGCGTTAAAAACATGCATGCTAACCACGTATTTAAATGTTTCTAATATATTTCAAAGGAACTTTCAAACGACTTTTGTGCTCCCCCCCCCTACATGTGCGAAAACAATGTTGGTTTTAACAAAAACTGTCACTAGTAAACCCAGTTCGACGCCCTAAACTGCTGCTTGTTATAGGCAACGACTGGCAATTTGTGTTACAATTGACCAATTGTTTAAACAGTAGGCTATTGGTTAGCGACGGAATGGGCAGTGTGTAACAAAATAGACACCTAACTTGACCTAAGCTTGTTATCCACAGAAAATCCCGAATAACAGGATAGTTCGTTCAAATTTATTATGCTTAGCTGTCGCCCTAATCGTTATCTATTGCCTGTATTGTTTAACGATGGTTTACAGTCTTTAGGGATTAACTCTAGTTACTACGCGAGTACGAATTTAGACAACCCGTAAGAGTAAGTCTGATTGATGGTGGTTGGATACTAGATAACGATTTTTGGTGAATCGGTTCGTAACCCTTGATAAGGTAAAGTTGCCAAAAAAAACCCCAGATTTCTAATACTATTTATAGTACGCTTACCGTTATACGCGTAGTACTGCCTACAAATCGGACACGACCCACCTCTTAAATCACAGGTAACCTAGCAAAATGGTTTATGCATAGCTTTGAATTCTACAAATACATGTATTGCCAACATGTGTCCCAATTGCTATATACAGCCAATATGTTTTTCAAAAAGAAATCACCAACTAACAGGTTCTAAGTGTTTGTCAAGAAAATATGTTTCTTTGAAGTCTTAGACATTCATTTGCATGACATATTTCAGCTAGTTTAATGTTATCGCAAACATAAGAACGGTATGCTGACATAGTTTTTAAAGGTATCTAGTCGTTATGCTCTTGCTGGAAACACAGAAATCTGGATCTTACTTTTCACGCAATCAGGTATATTCGATATTTCATAGGGGATTCACAGCTTATAACAATTATTTGATTGACGTAAGTTAGTTTACTCAACAATTCTTTATAATAGCATCAACTAAACTGTAATAAGTCAATTGACCAGTACAATTTTTGTTGGGTAGGGATTGGAATAAACTAAGTTCTTTGTCCACATAACAACTGACAATTGGTCTGAAAACAGTATGTGTGAATTGTTCTTAATCCTCGATAGTGTATAGTTAAAATTTGCACTTTTGTGAATAACCAAGCTACTGAGCAAAGTCTCACTGATGCTATCTGGTCAGTTTTGCTTAGGACAGTGGGATTGTTTTAAAAACCAGAGACTATTTACTACTTTATTGACTGCCCAGATAGACTTCCCTTTGGCGGTTTAGACCAACAAAGTGTGCCATACCAAATCAGTTTAGCTTACAGGACAGTTATTGTACAATTATTGTATGCGAACATACACAACAGAAATGCTCATATATGAAAAGCAAAATGAGCATAAGGTTGAACCATATAAGTGCAAGGTCGTGAAAGCAAAATACAATTGAGCCTGACGTTAATACCAGCAAAATAGAATAAATTTAAAGTTATGTCAGATTTGTCTATACAATTTTGTCGCCAGGGTAGACAGTTCTGCCTTAAACCGTTATCCATCAACGATATCAACTAACCTGTGGCAGTGTGTGTGTAATCGTGTTTCATCAAATCAGGGAAACATCTGTAGATCAATGCTTTGCAAACTGCGAGTAATAAGTCTTTGAAATATCATCAATTTCTTTAGGCGTTATTTGGAATGGCTCTATATACTGGGACCTGAAATATATATATTGATTTAATCTTTAAGGTAAACAGGAGAAGAGGAAGTCAAACCCGTATGTGAAATCCCCAACCAATATACTTTGATAGTTCATTGCTCTAGGTTTCGCTTTGTAACATGCGCTATTAGTGATACTTTATAAACGTTAAACCAAATCGGTTAAGTGAAAATAACACATTGGTAAGAATAAGGCGCATTTGTCACACACCAACATTCCTGTCGCATCTGTTGTTTTGCCGCCTGTGCTGCAACCCTACTGTTAAATCAAATCGGTTAAGTCAGAATAACAGATTGGGAACAATACGGTACATTTATCACACACCTACATTCCTGTCACTTCTGTTTTCCGACAGTTATTGTCACATTTGTACCAAAGCTAAAGATCCTAAAACTTATTTTTGATATCGGGACACAACCAAACTATCTTTCCGGATAAGATGAGACCAAGAAGATCCAGATTTTTGTTCATAAAATGCATGGGTTGCTCTTTGATGACTGGCACAGTGACCAGAGTAGACATGCTGTATTTACCCTGTTCTGGAAAAACATTATTCTCCGAAGACATCTTTTTGTTAACATTTCACTCTTTTCTTAGTTTAACTTTTCACTTTTGTAGTACACCGCCGATCGAATCAATAAATTAAATGAAATTTTAAAAAAGTCATCCAATCTCTCACTCTCACAATTGATTCTATAATATGATACAGAACGTGTTTTATAGCCTATACCTATAATCATAGAGGTCAATCGGTTAAACGTATCGAGCCTCCAGTTAGTGTGGTATCTTCAATACGCTCGACAGTGATAGAAATACGAATTTGCACCAATATCAGCATTTTGTTCGCCGCAAGATTAAGTACCGGCGGATGCACACTCTTCACACACTAGAATAATCCTTGCAAATTTCATATGGTTTAAAACACGCAATTTGTCTTTAGGAGTATATTACGCTCCGCAATCAAAACAGATAGAAACTGTTAATTTTCCACACAACAAAAAATACATATTATAATGGCGACAATCGTTTGACATCCGAGATGATGTGTGTACTATGTTAGAGGTCTTTCCAGTAGTTAAAACGTTAAGCCTGATAAAACGTATAGTCTTTCTTTTAAATTAATTTCCATCTCTGGGACATGCCACACCGTTCCTCTATCTTTTGATCCTGTCTTTATATAGTCGTACGGATCTCGAAATACTATTAAAATTTGAAACAACTCATTGGCATTAGAATGAAAACCCGACAAAGCATCAATTACATTTGTACATAATTTTCTCTGCACACTATTATTACACACATATATCTTCAATGGTTTGACAAAACATATCTTCACGCAGCATGCATGCTCGAATGGCACACTTGCAACTTTTGTGAAAGTTGTTCACCTAATTTGTGAAAATACATTATTATTTTGGAACAACACAATCGTGGATGTGATGGATGGGTGGATCGAATGGCTATGAACGAAGCGGTATATCGTGTACTGTATGGCGTACATCAATACTGCTTTATACTTACATGTGTTGTTGTTTCGCCCTAAGCTCAGTATCAAAACATAGAGGAAATTAGTTTAACAAATTGAACTGAACAGAGAAAAACTAAAACATAGTAAATATACCAGCAAGGTAGCTATTTACATTTCAATGTTAAAGCGGTTATATTAATATGTTTTGTGATACGCTCCGTGAACGTAAGAAAGCTCATCAAACACGCGTCTTTTACGTAAATACATGTAGTGTAGAGCTGTTCTCCGCCGCAAGGCAGTCTGAAAATGTCTGTAGAACGACTAAGTAAATACGCCACGGTTCCGCTCCGTCGTGCTTGAATTTAAATAGCAACTCCATGGCTAGGCGTAACATTGACATACACATTTTATCAAATGGTAGGCTGAATTCATGATGTCTTTGTATTACGTCATGTGATTGTCTTGTATTTGTTCTGTCTTTTCTTTATCTGTTGCCATGCAGTAGAGTTTCCTCCACCCTTTGCTCTGGCACGCCGTCATGTGAGTGAAAGTATGGCGTTAAACCTCAATCAATCAAACAAACAAACAATCCCGAGGTAAGTTGGTCTACACATGAAACATGGATTTGGAGCATATTCATCTTTGAACGTGATGTACCTGTAGGAAGTCATCATTTGGGTTTATAAGACAGGTGTTTCAAGCTGGGCTAACTTTCCCCGTCATAACACACATGTTTTTTCCATGAGGCCATTCGTAGGGACGTTGGCACACGGCACTTCGAATTTACTTTACAGTGCATTTTCACGGTGCCATTTGAAGTATCAATTTCAGGGCATTCTCGTGTCCGTTCAAAACGCTTCAAATCAGAGAAATTTGATAAATTTGCTACTGCAAATAATTCCATGAGATATCATCCTATGTGTACAATTGGATTGGATGATTGATACATTAACGCTGAGTTTTACGATATATCACTTATGACAGCGATGTGCCTCAGAATCTGAGACACGCTATAAGGTAACGCAAGAATCTGTATTTAATGTCTGGTGACAAAAAGATAACACTAGTTGATAAGAGCTATTTATACCTTTTTTTTGGTACAATTATATACATAGAATAAGAGATTTTTTTATTTTGTATTTATTAATGGCTTTTGAGTAGACACAGCCTCGATCATTCATTAGTATAATTTCACAAATGTGTATACATTCAAGAAATCGCTAAATTTTCAGATGTATAGCTGTCGAGTAGATACAGTGTCCACTATCCACTAATATAAATACACAAATATGTATACATTCATAAAAGCACTCCATTCTCTGAGATATAACTTTCGAGTAGACAGCCTGGACGTTCAATCAATATAAATGTATGTAAAATCTCTCATACGTAATGCAAATATATCAAATTTAAGAATTTGTAAAACTGATTTCACATTATATAAATACCAAACCAAACACTTCCATGCATATATCACAATAAAATAAATAACTAAATTACACAACGTGTTATTTGTCACAGACTAAAATAAGCTATCGAGAAAAAGGTTTAAAGGTTAAAAAAGACTGTTTATATTATGTACACGAACAAGTTCCCGGTTCCATTTCGATAATAACGTTTGGGATTCATGTTCATGGTTTTTATGTGATAAGGCAACGTCCTTATTTTGTCTACCTTAGAAGAAGTTTAAAAAACTAAAATGTCAAATTCAAAGATAGCAACTGGAAGTGGATTAAATGAATGAAAAAATGATAAGCTAACGCTTTGTAGTTAAAAAAATGAGTCAAACGCTTAAGTATATTAACCTGTCGAGATATGCTCATTGACATTAAGTATATAATCAATTGTGAAGCCTAACAATGTAACTGTGTCTTTGAATTTTAAATTAATTTTTCCAGCCGTGAAGACATTTCTTTTAAAAATGCTTGACATTTTTCAGGATTTGCCTGGCAACCTTTGCTTAATTCTAGGAGGCGATTGTAATCTTCAATCGACTTTAAATCATCAGTCTTTTTAAAATGCAAATCAGTGTATTGTCATCTGTGAAGTTGTATAATTCACAGATTTCCAGGACAATGAACTATGTCATTTGTGTATTGAATAATGCGATGTCTAGGACTGACCGTTGGGTTAACCCATTATCAATACTTAATAAAGCACTATCTTTGAAATCAATGTTAATTAACTAACTTCTATCAGGGAGACAACCTGTTAAAGTTTAAAGTTAAACCATTTAGTTTAACTTATCAGCAGTACATGTGTTGCAAAACTCACAATAGTTTCGAAGTAAAACGTCGAAATGTAAAAACACCCTGTAGTGGGGTTAGAGTTTCCTTAATTCAAATGATTCGTTTTTCACAATTTCACGAACGTCATTGCTGATTCTATTTCGAATCAATTGCAATAAAATCATTGACGTTTTTTTAGAAAATTATATCTCATCAAACACGAATTCCGTTTAGTAATCAGTCACATCACTCAGGGCTGTGTTCAGACGAGATGTAAATCATCACTGATGATGATTTATGTACGAACGTTAACGGAAAAGACGTTCTCGTGCAAAACTCATAATTGAACAAAACGAAATCTACAAAAGCTTAAATTGTTAGATTAATTAGTTTCATTTATCATCGGATATACATAAATCCTTTAGTTCTATCAATTTTATCCGTTTCGCGAGAAAGGACAGAACAGGGTTTACTTTTAAACATACAATTACAATTTTCTAATAGATGTTTCTTGTCTAAAACTTTGATTGCTTACCGACAAAGTTGTTTTTCAGACAGCCAATTTAACTGTCGCAGTCTCAGAAACGACTTAAACATCTGCATTCTGGAAAGCCCCAAATGACATGCATAATTACACTGACCGCAGTAAGCCTGTTTTGCCAATCCTCGCGAAAACCAGCTCCCTAAGTCAACGGATAAAAACAAACGGATTTGTACAAGCAGCCGCTGATAGGTGGGCGTATAGAATAAAGGCGGAATCTGATAAACACATGCAATGCATATCACATCTTACAGTCATACTTTGCTAAGTTTCGAAAAAAATATGTACAGAAAGTAATAACCAAACAAGACAAAAACCTTAACATATCCACCGTAAATAGCCAGTGGCCATTTGACTTTAACAAGGCGAGTTACTTGTCCATGAGAAAAACAAGTTATTATTCCGATAGTTAAGGTTGTGAACAGTGTGAAAGCATGTAAACATAAAAACGCCGACTGTCGTTTATAACAGCAGCGTATAAATGATCGTCGCTTGTAGGCATCTTTGCCAATAGGCCAGTACACATTTCCTTTCCTAATGGCGATTATTCCATCTATAGATCCAAATAACCGGGCTGGTCGTATACCATTCGTATTAAATTCCCATTGTCTTGATATTATGCATATCTCTTCTGGCGAGGCAAACATGGTTAAATTTAAAATTTACGCTAACGAAATGACATGCCGTTCTACATTTTTTTTTTTTATATTTAATATTCAATCCTTCTGTTCTGACAAAAACAAACTGAACTATGTATAACCTGAGAAAAAATGTGTCACAAAACCAATGGCAATACACAGTTTTTATATTTGAGTAAACGTGCTTCTATCATCACCGTTGACGGTTCCCACTTGCAGTCATGTTAGACAAACAATGGCATCAATGCGATTCAACGAAACCGCTGTAAAAATACAACTGCTCAGCGAGTTAATAAAGTCTAAGAAGTTTCATTTTTAAGCTGTTCTGTTGCTTTTTTTTTTTTGAAATTGTATGGGGTTTTTTTCTCTCAACATATTGCTTCCATGGTCAAACTAGTCCAAATTTTCCAGATTTAGCATTATAGGTGACGTTTTACCTGCGTTCATAACCAGGTAAATCAGTTTGATTGTCAGCAAAACGAAAGTAAACCTGGTATGTCAATAAACATTGAGCAGACCGTGACCGTATACATCCTGTTCTTGTCTAAAGCTATTGTTTCCATCGTATCATACCCTACATACATCCTCATACCCTACATACTAGTAACCTTTTATGATCTACATAGGTTGTACATCTGCAATAACAAAGGCACGCTTTTATGTATGATATGAACAATATAATTGGTGTTAGTAAACTGAAACGTTTATCGTTAATCACATAAATTGCTTCCCAAAGTAATTAACTCCTTTGTCGAATTTATGCTAAATTGCTGACTCTCTTGTGTTAACTTACGTGCCAGGTTTTATCTTGATTCGTCTAAATCTTTCCTGCGATTTTGGAAAGCAAATAAATCTGTTCTAAGTTTTAACAGGTTCTAGTTCAGAAAATTTTGCAGGTTGAAACCTGTCCGGGAATCGAACCCACGACCCTCAGAGTTAGGCACCGAATCGCCAGCAGTAAATGCCGGCCACCTAGTCCACTCAGCCAACCGGCCTTCTACCTGCAAAATTTTCTGAACTAGAACCTGTTTAAACTAAGAAAGTGTTATCCCAAAAAAACGAAAATACTGCTAAGCATGGATAGATTAGAATATTCTTGCTCTTATTTCGGCTATGACTGAGGTTCGTTTGTTTTTATGGGGTGTAAAACCGTACTTAAGGTTATTTCACTCCTATCACGGAGTGGCAGCCCAATGGACGAACAGAAGCCACCAGACAAAGACACAACAAGACAGTAAAAAAAACAAAACGCTATGTTAAAGATTGCAAACACATCGGCTTATTTCTGAACGATTTTTGTTTTGTATTTGTCCATTATCTCTGAGAGCACCAGGGTGGCATATATCTACAATGACTGAACATACGTGATGAGTTTCTGATAATGTACATATATTTAGAATGGCCGTTACTTTCTTCGCTATTTAATCAGCTATATTGAACGGATTAAGACAGCAGAGATTGATAATCCTTGCACTTATATTACAATCCTTGGATGCATTTTCGTGTGTGTATAACAAACTTTGTGCCCAAGACCGGTTCAAAACGATAGAAAGATGGAACACCAATACTTCCATTGAAGCAGTCGCCATTAAAAGTGTTCAATATGTCTTTAAACGCAAATAAAAAGCTCTTGTCAGTCAATGTGTGGAGCTTCATCTGTCCAAATACATATAAAGGAGATAAAAAATACACGCGCAAAAGGCATGCAACTTGATACAAATGTTTTGTTCCCTGTGTGTGTTGGCAGCTGTTTCAGTGGAAGCTGTTTACAAGAGAATTGCACAATGAACAACAGCATTGGTAAATAACCGAACAGTACTTAGTTTGATTACATCTAGATACTGAAGTCCTTGTGCTGGTAGGAAGCACGCACTGGATTCGAATATAAATGAATGGTTATGGGATTGGCAATTGTATTTGTGTGGCTATGAGTACTTGACATTGAGTGTACCACTGGTAGATGTAATAATACCGTCCCGTTTAACTAAATTACTTTCATATTATGCTCTAAATCAACTCGAGATTTTTGCTGTCTAGATTAAAGCAATGGATATAAATTATATGAAATGATTGGCGGGGATATAGCACAAAGGCTTTTTCTATCCCAGTGATTTGAAAGCAGAATCATAAACAAAGTGCATATATGGCGACGTTTATTGCAAATTGATATATAAGTTAAAAGTGCAAGTAGATATGCAATTATATTTGGTTTTGAACGAAGTCAACGAAGTGTGTCCTCAATTTTGATTTGAACAATGATGTAGATTTTATATGTTTTAGATGGTGAGGGAGTTTGTTCCATTCCCGATGACCTGTAGTTTAAGAGAACAATATGATAGGTTGCTGAGGAAGAAAGGCCGATATAAATTGATTGAAGTAGATCTGGTTCCGTATTGGTGAATGTCAACCTGTCTAATAAATAAGTTAGAAAAACGTAGTAGGAATAAGACTTCTGTGGTGGACAAATTTTTGGGTGAACAATAATATAGCATATATGTTCAGTTGATCAAGTGGGAGGATATAAAGTTTAATGAATATTGGCAAAGTATGCCTGAGACGACTAGAAAATGAAATTGTACGAATAGCACGTAACTAGTCATGCAGACAATATTGCTTTATATCAGAATCATCTGCTGTCCTTATGGTTTCGGACCCCATGCGAAATCAGCCTTCATTTAGACACTAAGTCTAAGATGAAATATCCCCGAATACCAAGTCTATAGTTCTGTTGGCTATGAAAATGATTGTGAAGCTTAACATTAACATTAATCGAGAGGTCTGTCTTTGTGTTTTAAAGGCCAGCGGCCGTTGATTAGTGGTTAGATGTTCGCTTACTAATCCTTGAACTTCTCTCTTTCTCTTCTTGTACCGTTCACGGGATCGAGTCCGTCTGTCGACCATCAGGTAGTTTATGAGTGAGTAACACGATGTAATTCCGGCAATCGTGGGGCTTTTTTTACGAGATTTCTTTCCGGTTTTCCGCAGTAATAAGGCAAGAAACAGTGTGAAGTGGACAATCCGTCGTCGTATAAGTGAAATAACATTATGTGCGACGTAAAACCCAATCAAACAAACAAACATATTGTGTTTTAGTTGAGCAAGCAAAAAACCAATTTAAACAAGAGCTCAAGTTAATCGCAATATATGCCCGAAGAAATCTTGCCAAATGGAATATAAAAATCTAGTTTTAATAGAATCCACTAAGTAACAGCATTTCTAGGCAAGAATACACCAAACAAACTCCTACAGGACATCTTGACATGTGGAATATCTTAACTATGTCTTGTCAAATAAAACACTCATACTAACAAAGTTTGAATTGAATTCCATAAGCAGAATTAAAGTCCGGAACCAAACAGTTGACAAGAGATTTCAAGTTTTGACTTTGCCACAGGGTGGCGCAGCCTGTATGTCAATGTACATCAAAATCAATCCCAAGCGACGTCTTGTCACATAGAGGTTTGATCCGAATTCCGCCAGAAGTTTTAAAGTTAACATACAATAACAAAATTTAGAATTTGTCGCCAGGTGGCACCACCTGCAGCCCATTATGGCGTCGCCTGTAAGCCGGCATATGCCCAAACCAATCCCAAGTGACGTCATACGAGAACAATTACACTAACTTTGATTTGAAAAAGTTGACAGACAGACAACCCCATAACATAATACGTCACGTCAAATGACGGGCGTACAAAAACACAGAGAAACAAATAGTTTGACATAGTTTACTACAATTATTAGCAACAATAATATTTGTCTTAAAACTGTCGTAAAATTCAGGTGATCCCAGTTGGGTCCATAAAGGTCTGGCTTCAAACTAATGCATGTTTAGAGCTCTAATCACATGTTCAGTTCAGCTGTGAGAAACGTGTTTAATTCTTCGACGAACGAACTTAATAGCCATTTGCTGGTGGTTAAACCTGGACAGGGATACGTCTGGTATTTTTTGTCCCTCGTCACGGAGAGATGCTAAGACTCAGGAACAGTAAGGAAATCTCCCGCCGTGGCCTTAAAGTTGCATATCCTTTATTCTAAAATAGATTGTCTCAACAAATTTTACAACCTGAAACACGAACAATTGACAAAAATAGTTGAATAAAAGTAAAAAATACACCAGCTTATATGAATGGCCTTTAGGTCGCGCCATGTGATCTGCGATATTTCACGTAATTCACGTAAATCTACTTCCGGGTACCCCATACATTGTTTCTAGTTTTGCATAAACGGACAGTTTAAAAGATGCCCATTCCCCCTTCCAGTCCTACAGCTTCACCCAACAGCAACATACAGTACCGATCTAACCGAAAATAGGTATTCAACACATAGCGACAGAGTTTGAACACGGTACCCGGAAGTCAAGTTTAAGAGAACGAAACTTGCATGCTTTATTTAGCAATCTCTGGGCAGCGAGACGCAGCCGACTGCGATTAAACATAAAAGTGAAAGAGGTCAGAGGGTACTCAGAAGTTTATTGCACTGATGGCCTGACTGATTGGTTGACTAACTGATTCATTGATTGAATATGTATTTATTTGTTACTTTATTTATTAACGTAATTATTTATTTTTGAGTGAAACATTCTAGAGCTGGAAGAGGCATAAATCGCTTAAGTTCATTGCTTTATATGACTCTACTTACATGTAGAAGAGTATGACACAATAACAACAATAGACATAACGGATCTAATTTGATATTGTGACATTGTATGCGCCTTTATATGTAAACAAACTTCCATTGTGAAATTATATTTCTTCTCGTTCCGGGACTATTTCCTATGTGAATGCCATATGGTTTTCAAGTTATATACAATGAACTGCTCAGGTTCAAACTATATTTGATTGTCGGATCAACGATAATGGGGTTTGTTGAAAATAAAGGTACCGGTGTGCTTTCCGTGGGGTGATATATGTTTCATAATTGACTCGATCGTTTAAAGTTACATTATACGTTTACAAAAAGATCGGTAGTTTTGGGTTTCCCTTAATCGGTGTATTTTCTTCGCTGCAAGTTACATCGTGTTTCAACTACAGTTGTGTCAACACCATTCGCCATATAATCAAATAAAAAAAATCATATACTATATGTTAAGATTTAAGAGGTCCGATTACTAGCTCTATGCGCTATATTGGTCGGTTTGTTTGTTCTTGGGGTTTTACGCGGAACGTAAGGCTATTTCCCTCATATGTCGGCGGGTCAGCCCAATGGATGAAGGGAGCCACCCTCGACGTCACTGGCAACACACGTTGACAGGACAGGACATCACAACACGCAGTACAAATTCATCACAAACTGGTCTGCTTCTTGTTAATTCTTTGATCTGAGACCAAATGGGCAACTGAAAGCCCACCCCCTCTCTTTGGCAGTAATACCTGTTGGAACGAACTGATGTTTATTACTGCCGTTCCGGTACGTTTGTGCCCATACGAGCTTTTTCCATTTGTCAATTAAAAACCGTCTGATTACGCTTCGAATTTTGCATTTCCGTAAAAAAAACTCACTGCCACATTTTCATCTCAATTCCAGATTTCATTTTACAAATTGTATTTCTTAAGTGATATAATTTTGCTGTAAATCGAATGAGGTGAACGTGTACCTGTATAGTAGATTGATGGGATTCCGCCCGAAACATAAATTGTGTATACTTGCTAGACATAATAATGGTAAACATATAGAGTTTATTTTATTATTTGTCCACGCTTTGATAATTTTGTTTCTCACAAAACAGTTGAAAATTTGCTACTGTAGATAATATATCTCTCTTGCCTAATCGTGTTTTCGTTTCAAGTCGTTTTATTTTTTTAATAATAAAAAAATAAAGCCATCACGCAAATCAAGTCGTGTAAGTTGTAAGAATTTCGAGTTTATGTGTTGCCGCCTGTCTAGCTCTGTCAGAACCCTAATATCATATCGCGGACATCAATCAAAGACCTGCGATCTGTTAAACGGAAGTAAATGTTTTCACTAACAGTCATGTTGTGGCCTTTCTGTTTCACAAACTGTCTGCTATTCCCAAGTCTATTCAATTTTGATTTCCCCACTTATTTGTAATTTTTCTGGAATGCATGTTTCACATACTTTATAAATACCAAATAAACATATATATTTACTATCAATTAAGCACTTGCACGCCAGACAACCGTGGTCTAACCGTCGTTTTACAGATCGTATTTCTATTTGTAATGCGGAACTAACGGCTATTTTAATATCTCCACACTGGATGTTTGACTTGAAACCAATTAGAGTTATTTTTTCAGATTCGTTGAGTGCACTTTTGGCGATGCGTAACTGCAACTGGCATAATCAGTCGTCAATCATTTGTGATGTACTATTCTCAAAAACGTATTCTCTCGTTTGTTATCTGGTCACTTTCCAGTAAACGCATACATATAAACCATTATGGTAATTGCAATCAATGTTATGTCTTTCCGCAATTCAACACTTAATGTTGTGTTGTACTCGTCATACCAGCAATCGGATCATTATCACGGGTATTCAGCAACCCACTTTGGATAATATTTTGAATCCATCTAAGAATCGAACAAAAGTATACAAGGCTTATTCAGGATGTGTTACGTACAGGTTGGGGATGACATGACTAGGGTGTACTTGTTAGTGCATGTGATGAATGCTTGCTTACCACAGTGTTAATTAAATTATATAGTTTCTAACACTGTTCAGCCTCTGGGACGAATCACACGGACTCTTTATAGAAAAGAAGGACCCAGCTTGTACCGTGGTGAAATTATACCGATTCAAGTCCACTAGTAACATAAAATAAATAAATCTCACCTTGCCGGGTGAGACAAATAGTTCATCTTCAAATCAAACCCAAAATTGTAATGTTATAGTTATCTATAATTTTCAACACTTTTTGTTTTTTCTGTAATTCAGCCTACAAGCAATGTACCCGGTTATAGCTGTGATTGGATATATCGATGGCCTTGTTCCGGGGGGTTCCCTTGACAAGCACCTTACGTCATTATCCAAGGTGCCCAGGTGATACTTATTTATTTTATGTGATTAGTATACTTGAATCGGTTAAATTTCACCACGGTACAAGCCGGGTCGACCCCGTGAGTATGCGCTCTTCTAATTCTTTTCTATATACATATACGATATATATGGTACCGAATCACTGTGGGACGAATATGCTCTGTGCGTAAGACATCATCAGACCAAACGAAATGAAATAAAAAATCAAATCGAAGAAAACCAATATACAGGGACGCTAATCAGATTTCGGTTTAAATGAATTGTACGTTAGAACTTTGATGAATAAAAATCAGAATGTACAACGTTTATTGTCATCAAATAGTATTATGTTTGTATGATAATAGTATTAATTTATTTTAGATGAAAAAGTTAAAAGAGATACATACAGATTTTGATTTATTGGCCGCTCCATTCCTTAGAATGCTGTGCGCCAGTTAAAATAGATAGATACATCATTGGTATTTTTCAGTCCGAATTATGACAGTCGCCCTGCTCTTTAGTCTGCACTGAAACACATACATGTAGGTCAGCACTAGACAGTTCCGAAATTACATCGGGTGACAATGTTCTTTTGCAGTGAAGAGATAGTCGGAGAACGTGTTCTTATAATAGTCAGAAACGTTTATTACATACCACCAATGATCTGTGTCCTCTACATTATTCATTGATCTTTTTAACAGATAGACCTCATAAAACCCTCCATAGATGAATGAAACTCCAGACAATGGGTATTTGGAACTGTTTCAGTTCATACCGTGTATACAGTCAGACGTTAATAGCATTTGTGGTCAACTATCGTCATGTGTTCACAACACTAAACGTCTAACAATGCTTGTAATATATTAGCACCCTACCCATAGAATAATTTGCTAAATTATCCAGAGAGTTGATAACGTTTGCAATTACGTCTATTATACATATAATTGGAACATATAAACACGCAAATCAACCAAATGACTAAACATATGTGTGAAATACTTTAGTATGATCTGTAAACGGGAACCTTCTGTTCTTTTTTGTATTCATCACCTTTTCCCTGGTGAAAACAAATGTGGTGTAAATTGCTTTGTTTGTTTTTTAATTGGGGTTTAATTGAAGGTTTAATTGACGGTGTGTCAGCAAAATGGGTGAAGGAAACCACCCTCAAAAGCCACTGGCACAAACAAGGACAAGACAGAACAAATACAGGACATAATACAAAGATATCACGAACAGATCGGGTTCATGTTGCCCCTTAGCCCTGAAAGCACTAGGACAACAGGAAGCTCCCTCCCAACCTTCCGCGAGACAGGACAAATACATGACAATCACCTGACGCAAAGACATCACAGCAAGATCGGCTTCATTTGCATTTAGCTCTGGGAGCGACAGGGCAACGGGAAGCTCCCTCCAACCACCGGCAAAAACTGTTTTAATTTCAGTATCTTTCCAAATATTACACAAGCGATTGGATAAAACATTAAGATTCTAATTTTCTCTTCAAACAGGATGCATTATCATTTATAAATGATATCTATACTTATGTGTGTACAACGATACTAAATATCATTAATTATTCTAATATAATGTAAGGTTGATGAAGTCGCATGACGACCAATCGGTGGTGCATACCTGTTCTCATATATATACGCAACACGAGTATAAGCATTCAATTATTCATGCACCCAACACAGTAATTAAGACATTAGTTATTGCTCCATGTGGAATATATATAATTAGTGCAATTTCCCTGTTAAAATGAACTTTCAGTCTGATTGCCGTCCGTTATACTCCCAACTATATAGACACAGTTCAGCGCATTTAAATGGTAGCATAGTTAACATCCAGTTTTGTAAATATATTTATTTTTCTTACCTACATGTGCATTTATTAAACATATACATTTACTGTGTACTGGTCATTCGATCGATATATTTTGTTTTGGTTTTGTGATGTCTAGTATATGTTTTGAGTAAACATTTACATAACCTGCTATATGTAAAGGTATGTACGTCAATGCACTGTTCTGTTTGATAGAAACTGATTGCAAACGGATATACATGTAAATGTATGTGTACCAATGAACGAGCTATGTGTCTGACTGCTGTAATTCCCAGAGTCTCCAGGCGGATGGATTTGTGCAAATTATGATTTATTTTGTGACATATTGTTGAAATATAGAACTTGACCTAAAATGAATCAGATTTAATTTGGTCCCCATTGATTTTATCAACTTGATCAATAGAAACGACAAATAATGAATGTCACGTATATAACAGCCGGCTATAGAATTCTTGAACACCTGTTGATATGTGATACATGGATAAGTCTTTGATTTTATATCACGATCACAGTCCGATGACTATCGTCAATTTGCATGCGGATTATAAGAAACTGAAGCACACAGAAAAATATCAAAGACTTCGCCCCTCCTTCGACACCTGTAAAACCTAAAATCGATGTGTTTGTCATGTTAATCAAACTGACAACACGCAGTGTGTCCTTAGTCGACGTGTTCCATTTGGGGGGCTGTGTATCCGTTGTACATTTTAATTAAATTTAAATTAGTTATTTATTAAACCAAAGCATACAACGCCACTTTCGCCTGGCTCTAAAGCATTATAGTAAATTTTAATCAGTTTTGGGTCAGCGGCAGTGGATCAGTGGTTAGAATTCATCTCATGTTCTAGTTAAACTCCCAGATACAAGTTTCTGAATAGATTTTAATCGCGATTTGTTATAGTTAACTTACATACATCTCGACACAATGTATGTATATGTGCACTCGTGTCTTTTGAGAGGTTTACGCAGCTTTTAAGCAACACGGAACCAACGATAAAATACAAATAGTTTCTTGTATACTGGTAAATTATTGTTTCTTTATGAGGCGTTTAATAAGATTGTATGACTATATAAATCGTTAAAGAGGCAATCGCACTGTGTATTTTGTACTAGCAACTGTGTAAAATCGACTAATTTTCCACGCTTTAATCGGCCTAGGTTAAAAAATTTCAATCAATCAAGTCCTCTACTAGTCGGTACTACAAATCGCACTGCTAACATGTCCCATATCGACAACGAAAAGTTATGGTGTTTTGTTCGTTTTTCCCTTGCCAGAATTTAAAAATAAATAAACGATTTGAGAGGATTCTTTATTTAAAAAGTATTATTATCGTAGCATTCAGCTTACTGACAGTAAAAATATTTCGAAGATTTTGGTCGTATAGTAACTCATGAAATCCATGTAACCATGTAACGTGCAAAAGTATAATCGTACGAACAGATGAAGAAAGTCTCAACCAGGAAAGATATAAAATCAGCCGATAGGGGAGAAACAACATGCCGTGTCAAGTTGTTAAGAATGTTGACATTATTAAATTGTTAACGTCGCTCACAGACACTCGTATTCCTATCACAGGTCACAAGAACTCGTTTCCTTCTCGCTACTTATAACATATTAGAGCGAACGTTGATTTCAACTCGATATTCCATTTCTTATAGTATCGACATCGGTGTTGAGCGGTTTGATTTATTCATTACTAAATTATACATCGTCGTCAAATTACTGCCATTAAAATATAGATCGTTAACTAGAAAACGATTATAGGTTATAAAATCAAAATGTCTCAGTCCAATGAGCCCGTAAAAATGGATCAATACAAGGGATAACCACGAACAAGCACGTTTTCGACAGCTGGTGAGCAATCTTCTGTAGCATTTGTTTAGGTCTGGTGAATACAAAAAGAACATGTGATTTGTTATGCCCTTTGGACAAAAGTTGATCAAACGCGGCTAAAGCTAACCAAGACATAAAATATAGAGCACCAAAGTGGACTAAAATGATCAAATCAAATCAATCTAGCGAGCTTTGCTTTATAAACTTATACTAATGACGAATTCATGTGTATTTAATTGTTATGCCATTTTAGTAAATTTCTTATTATTATTTTTTGTTTGCATTTTTAATTTACGTTTTTTGACAAGTGTAAGGTTATCGGCAATATCTTCAAATCTTGGAAAAATGTAGACGTCAATTTGTTAACAATAAATAAGTGGATGAGTTATTAATTAATGTAGTATCATAGATAACATAGTCCCATTTAGTTTTGTATTTGAGAGTAGAACTATATACAACTGTGACAACGTTTAAGCATGGACTGGAAGGACGTTTGGGTCGATCCAATAACAGGAATACGCCTTATATCCAAACTTCAAATACAAATTCGACCTCAAATACGCACAAAATCTGACAAATAAATCCACGCCGCTACATGTACACACATTTGGTTTGCTTGTTTGATTAGGGCCTAACGCTGCAATGCGAAGCTGTTTGGGAAAGGTTCTGTGTATCATACAAAACACAATACATATAGTCTCTGTCAATTAAATATCTAACTCATCCGTAACACAACTAAAATACAATTCATATTTCCAGGATTTAATTCAGTAGATATGTCATTACAAATACACCATAACTATAACTTGACATGAATTAACAAGAAAACATAACGTGAAAAATGGACATCATTAGGCGCCACATTTGGTGTAAAATTGTGATGTGTTAATATGTGAATCAGAATTATTTGTAAGAGTGGTTATAAACACATGAAAGCAATTACAGCCCATATAAAGCATCTTCATGAATGTGAGAATTCTCATGAATGTAAGACACCCATCATCCATAATATAGAAAAAAAAGAACAGTATGGCTGTCGTGCGCGGTACTTTTTGACTCATAATGGACACAGTTTCCCTGATCGATGCCATAGATCATAAATAGACTCATTTGAATAGTCATATGATGTCGGAGTTTTGCCTTTCCAGCTGTTGTCCGTACCTGTATGTTATTTTTATCACAAGGTGCAAAAACACTTCTTTGAAACAGCATTTTGTCCTTTGTAGTGTTGTTGATGTTACGTTGTTTCCCGCAGTTTCTTGATAAAACGGTTTCCATCAAAATTATACATCGACTATCATATTACCTATTGGTCTATTCTACCTGATGTAACATCTGCCATCGATTGACGTTCATTATGTATACCAGCTTAACCTGTTAATCAGATTCACACATTTTTCCTGGTTGACACTGGAGATGGTTGAGATGTTTCACCATCAAAAAGGAAACACACCAAAACGTTTTAGAAGCATTCAGAGTGTTTCATCAGGCGTTCACCATCCTTACACATGAGTTCAGCTAACATAATTTTCAATGCGCACGCTTTTTTCATAATGTCACTCTCGATATACCTTCAATAAAGCACTGCTACTTTCCTCGTTCAGACCTTTAGTATAATGGCACTGGCTGACCATTGTTGTTGGTGTACTTTCTGTACCAGACCTAGTAAGCTGTTGAGCCCAACATCGGCAAAAGTAAACACGAAAGTATTTCCTGAACTGTTCGCTTTGAAGATATAACGCCATCGGATTCATACAGGAGTTTATAAAGGCAAGGCAAAATCCCAGAATTTTGATAACGTACCAGGCAAAATTAAAGTCGAACAAATCAAAATGATGCCCAATGAGGAACACGTGCCTGGGCAACCAGCATATTATAAATACCACAACAAAAGATAAGACCATTTTGGCTACCTGCGTTCGACCTGCTTTTGTTTTAGACGAGTGTCTTTTCGAGGCCACCTCGACTAACACATGAGAGTTACTAGATACCAAAGTTTTAGCCATTAAGCAATAACATATAGCAATAATAAAAACAGGAATGGTGAAAAGCACGATAAAACGATACATGGCATGAAATTGTCTATACCACATTCCCCATTCGGGTTTATATGGAGTACAGAAGCTGACACACAGCTGTGTATTAAGCTGTACGTTAGAACTTATTCCCTCCGGAATTGCAAGAAATAAACTTATAATCCAAACGGCAGACGCTCGGAAAACAGTTTTCTTCATTGACGTTGCTGATCGCTTCCTCATGGGGTGTGATATTGCCATGTAACGGTCAATACTGAGCAAAGTTAAAGTAAACACTGAAACACCAAGGGACAGAGTTTCCACGAAGTAGTTTACCTTACACAAAGCTTCTCCAAATATCCAATAAGGGATGGTGAACACAAAAGCTGAGAATGGTACGGCGCAAAGAACCACGAGTAAATCCCCAAGCGCCAACGATAGCAGGTATATGTTTGGAATCGTTCTCATCTGTTTGCTCTTCAATACGATTAGTATAACAGATCCATTTCCAATAACACCGAAAATGAGAATCAATCCAAACACAATCGGAACCACAATTTTGGCTGTCTGGTCCACAAGGATGTTGTCTGCATGTCCGTCGCCTAGTGCACTGCAGTTGGTGGCATTTAGATGATTGTTTTCCTCTTCTGCCATCGTCATACAAATTACCAAAGTCAGAAAACTAAATATCACACCCGATTTCATCCTAGTCAATTGCGCAAAATCTCTACTAAATTATCAGTCATACTTGTTGTCAACATGCTAGTATTCAGTGCCTGCAGTTATGTCTCTGTTTTGGATAATTCCTAAGGCGAAGTTTATAAGTTGTACGGTGATGCTCTCACTCCGTAGCCTCGCTGCTCTGCCATCGCCTGAGTGCCGAGTGAAACTGGAGGGCCGAGGATCTTCGTGTCAGATTTATACCGTGCAAGAGTAAGGCAACCAGCCGGGATCGATTACTGCGTTATATACACCATGAACGCGGCCAACAACGCTGACTACTGCTCGTAAGATAGATGCACCGGACTTTACGTGCACGAACTGTCAAAGTAACAAGCTCTTTCGTTTGATAGAAATGCTTAAATCATTGCAATTCAGAAACATTAATACACAGTCGAGCGAAGAATAAATGACGGTAATTCAATTACAGTACACAGTATCAAAGCTACCTTTAAATACATAATATACGACACGCTCAACTGAACTTGTATGCCTGGCTTTTGCTGGCATAGATATTTTACAATAGTAATAGAAACTATATTTGCAAAAATTCGCTTTAGCAGTTCTTTCATCTGAGCTTCATACAAGCACGCTCGGGTCAACTTATTAATCCGTTCTTGTATAAGTCTGTATACACGTGAGTGATAATGAAATATACATTTTGCATGTTACTTATTTTCTCTAGAATCAGACATTTTAGGTAAAAGCGAACAGTTTTATTAATTAAATAGACTTAAATTTGTTTAATTGTCGTGGTTTGTGTAATAAGTATAGCGAAAAATTATATAGATATATTAATTTATGATTTTTATTTGCAAGTACCAGCAACGTCATTATATATATTCATATTCGAAAGCATGAAGCAAGTTTACTATGGATGCAGCTGTTCATACTAACCAGCTGAAATAAAGTGTTCCTTATATGCGTCTTTAACATTCCGTGACGCTCTTTCATTTCGCTAATAGTTTTAAGAAAGTGATGTTACTTATCCCCAGGGAAATATATACACGTAGTCCTGTACATAAATCATTTGTGTTAAATAATACAACTATTTTGAATAAGAAGAGTTATTCATATACTAGTATATATATTGGATTAAAACTTTTCAAATGCTGTATCCAATGGGATTCAATTGAAACCAGATAACGGGTCTAAAAAAGAAATAATTCAAATATGACCCACCAATATCACCTGTTTTGCCAATATCAATATACTGGAATTTCGCAATCTTGTACCTACAATTTATACTCCTATCGCATAAAGACTGGTTATAGCACACAAGAGAAACAAATATCTAAACATTAACATATTGAATAATGCGAAACTTGCCTCTAAATCCGTTAGCATTTAACTACCATTCTCTTTTATAGATGATATATTCATTGGTTAATGTGTGTTTATTTGAAATACCAGTGTGCATGTTGATGAACTCTTAGCCCATACCGAATATCTTGTTAGCTACATATTTAATATTTATCACATACTTTATATACCATGTAAATGATCATTATCTTCTTTCTAGATATGTGTAGATTAAAGTGATAGGCTCGCGAAGTAAAACGACAATTGGATAAGAAAATACATAACTTTTGCTTTCTAACCGACTGAACAGATATTTTCTACGATTTATTTTCCTCTTGAAATAATTAATCAAAGTTGAATATAAACACCTCTTAAGATTTCTCAGGACGCAGACATCTTGTCACTTTTCCTTTGAAGAAACCGCCCGAACTTCTCCGAATGGGTGTAAAGGTTTCCGTGATGACGTGAGTTGGGCCGGTAATTTGTCAATTGCATCATTTAGACTTGCAGAGGTGACAGCTACACTGTCAGTTTCCCTATACACATGACTGTTAACGAACGTTTTTGTCCAATTGAAATTATATTTATGTGAAAATCGTCCATACGGAATAAAAATGCCTCAGTGTGCGGCCTTCGGACGTACCAATTTCACATCTAATCCTGACCAAAAGCAGCCCGATGGACTTA
>JAQQZZ010091908.1:2307-17595 GCA_030265115.1 Mopalia vespertina
CTAAATTACATATATAGAGCTGTCGTGGAATAGAAGAATTCATTGAACATGTATAGGTAACTAAATTACATATATAGAGCTGTCGTGGAATAGAAGAATTCATTGAACATATAGGTAACTAAATTACATATATAGAGCTGTCGTGGAATAGAAGAATTCATTGAACATGTATAGGTAACTAAATTACATATATAGGGTGTCACAAGGAGTAACTTAAAAAAAACCCTGCACATGACGGAACGACTCGCTCTTGCAGCATTCGTCTGGCCAACACGTGTACAATGTGACCATAAACCGATTGAAAATCTTGTCACAAGCGATATGTTTTGGCTTTATGAAAGTGTACATTTACGGCTTGACACTCTAGATAGAATGGCTATTAGATGAACTCACTAATTAGTGAGCATAACAAGAAATGCCCTTTTCACGTATATATACATAGTATTTCAACCCCGACCTTCACTTTAAATAAGGATTATATCTAAACAATAAATATAGACATTACATTTGATATTGAGAACGTAGAAATATTACAAATGTTATTTTTTGTTGAAAGGATATATATTTGTACTTACTTTATTCCCACAGTAAATGACTGCCAGCGAACAATCTTGTTTTGCATCACCTGGATTTAGAAAAGTTGAACAGTGTAAATATTTTTTATTAAACTAGGCGTTACCTGTTGAACACTCATTTCTCCTATACCTAGCTTAACATACCACAGAATAATAGGTGGTATTTTAAACAAATCATAGCTTTAGAATCTTAAAGTTCGTATAGGTAATACTATTAGAATTGGATATAGGATGTATCCAATGTAAACGGAAGACAAATCGGTTCATTATAAGCGATCCTAAACATGTCGTATTGCCCAATTAAGCCACCAGTTTGTTAATTGAAAACATTAGTATATCTCGTTTGAGAAAGTAGACAAAAGTTTTACTGGGGTTTATTATAAATTGTTGAAAATAATACCGATGCTTCAGCTTTTCTGAAATTTTTGCTGTATTCGTTTACGTTGTGAATAATAACTGAACAATGTGGAGTATAATTGTTGTAAATCCTAGCGATTAAGATGTTGTTTATACTGATTGAAAGGCTCACCGTATTTGATTGTGAGGATGTGCTGTCTATCGTCTTTCACATAACTAAGCGAGGCGATTTGATGTAACTGTAACCTTAGCAACAGTTCCTGAAAACACATAAAGAGACTTGTTAATGGATTTCACATATGTTTAAAATATTTGTACATATGTAGAATAAGAAGGGAATTATAGAGTGCTGGTGGGATAAAGTTAGAATTGATACTTAACCTGGTCAGTAAAAAACATGACAATAACAACATACCTCATTTTTAACTCTGGTCAGTTTTATATTGTGGACGTTGATACTCAATATAGCTCTGTTTTCTGAACTGCCGTCACGTGCAACAGTGCCACGTTTCTGAAGTAAAATCATATAGTTTATATTAGATATTCAAGTTAAAGTTTTGCAAAACTACTTTTGATGTTGAAATGTTAAAGAAAATAAACTTCAGAAAATATGTTATATATGTGAGAGAAGGTCTTTGTCTTAAAGCAGTTTCCACTCACTTCCTTAACAACATCAATTCGCAAGAGCGTCTCTATGTAAACCAGCCCAAAGAACTAAACAATTGGTATATTTTAAGAAAATACATTCTGTTGCAACTGGGTTATACCAGTATAATTAAGATGGCCGTTTTCATAGAATTACTTTGTTTTTATTTCAACTCATTTACGATGGTCTGATTTGGTGGTGGTAATCTACTCTGCTAGAAGGTACCCGGTCAGCTAGGGCCCGATGGTACCCGGTCAGCTAGGGCCCGATGGTACCCGGTCAGCCAATTTAGAATCAAAATAAATTTCATGCTATATGTGTTTTGTTTTAATTATAAGAGAAGTATCTCAAATCTTGATTTCGATAATTGTTGTTGTCCAAAGACCAAAGTCGGCATTTTGGCACCTTTTCAGTGACGCCTGAGCCTAATGGAATTTTGACCAGGTGTCAAAATGACGACAGAAGTTGCGAAACGATGGGCTAAGTTTCGAAGCAATGCATCGCTTCGCAACTTTGCGCAACGCAGCACGGTCTAACTTGGTTTATTAGCATGGCCTTGACCGGCTTCCATAAAGCGGAGATAAGTTTGACGGGAATGTCATCCCATGCTCCAGTGTACAATATAACTTTTATTGAAGGACATCGACAGGAATCGTGTGACGTCACGTTTTGTTATATGCCACGTGACTAATCGGAACAACACAATTTGACATAATCATCATTATTATTCCCTTAAAACTCATTTTGGGGAAAATTGTCAATTTGGAGGTTATACAATTGAGCTTAGGGATTATACTGTTTCTTAACAGCTCACCTTCCCATGGTCTATGGTTGTCAATATTGTGGTCCTGTTAGTAACATCTTCGTGTAACGGGAAATGGTCTATCCGACCAGCAAACTGAAAAGTCAAACAAACACATTACAAACATTGTCTGGAGACCTACAGTTCCTGTTAAAGGGTACATTATTTTGAATCTTGAATAGTTCACGTGAATCTTGAACCTTGAAAAAAACGAATCTTGAACCGTAAAAAAATTCTTGCACCATATAAAAGTCTTGGATCGAAAAAAATCTTGAACCGTAAAACAGTCTTGTAACAAATATGAATGGTAATCTTGGTTCACATAAAAAAATTGCTTGACATGAAAAAGGTATTTTGTATGGAATAAAATCGTTTTTTTGAACAGAATTCATTTTTCATGTAGGCCTAGAAGTTTTAAAATATGTATTGTGTTGTTAACATTGAGCAAAACGTATACTTCTTGGGGTAAACTTTGAAAGTCTTGAATATTTTCCGCTTTGGCGTGCCATACACATTGAAATACAAAATGATTGTCTTTCTTTATATATATTTTGAATAAATGAAGAGAGAAAAATTTGCTTCTTTATATATAAATGTTCTCAATATTCCTTGATAAATATATATAAGAGACCCATTAGATTTTCAATGAGAACACTGGGCAATATATTTAATCGGTATCAAACACCTGAGCGAATAAAACACCCAAGTCGTGTACTTCGGTATACACGTGTGCTTTAATTTACATAGTATTTTAAATTCAAGTCACCATTTTTCAACACTTGACATACTAATACTGACCTAACACATAAAAGTTTTGAACCTAACATAGGTTTAGAGTGGGATATTTAGGTGCGGATTTCAACATTTATAAGTATGTCTCAACATAGGACCATGTTCTATTGACATTTGCTTTAAAATAAATATTTATTTTTAGATTTTAGATTAAAATCTGTTTAAGTTAGTAGACGTCTTTTGAAAGAATCTAGCTGATAAGTGCATATATAGCGTTGGCCTTGTTAGCCGAATGTACCGGTGCGTTTCCAGGTTATGTATATATGCCCAATTCATTTTCTCTGAGTTAAGCTATTAGCCTATCAATACCACTCCCAATTGACTTCTAAAATAGGAGACCAGGCAAATGCATGCCTCGTTGCTTTCAATGTCGGTTTGTATAAGGTCACCTCAAGTCGCGTTGTGAATGAAATAGAAAAGCTGATCATTTCAAAGCGAGAGGATCGTCCGTGTGTTTCCATAAAGAAGAAATTGGGAAGGAAGTGGGTCAGAGACGTCAATATTTAAGTTGGCGGCGATCGACTGGAGATAATAAAGCGTGGGAATAGCCTTAATCTCTCTTTAGAAGCCATGTATATGTAAACACGATTGAAAAGACGTGTGAATTTAAAATCATTAATTTAAAACCCGTGCGTCATGGCAAGTCTTCGAACTTCAAAAGAGCTCCATTCATTTGGTATAGAATCGGCACATTAATATATTTATCTTTTATTTAATTGTATAATCCTATTGTCCTCTGGCTAAGGACAGTTTGTTTGGAGCGATCCAATGCTGTCTTTACTTATATTGTGTACAGTTTTATAACCGTATTGTTCTCTGGTTAGGGACAGTTTGTTTGGAGTGATCCAATGCTGTCTTTACTTATATTGTGTACAATTTTATAACCCTATTGTCCTCTGGCTATGGACAGTTTGTTTGGAGTGATGCAATGCTGTCTTTACTTATATTGTGTACAATTTTATAACCCTATTGTCCTCTGGCTATGGACAGTTTGTTTGGAGCGAAGCGATGCTGTCTTTACTTTACATTGGAGGAATATAAATTTCCCAAATTGCAAAAGATTACAATTGTATGGTTGGGCACCACCGTCATATATGTGAAATGTTTGATATTTGGTCCAAAGTCATATTTGTAACATTTTGTTTTCGATGATTTACAACTCACCGAGACTTCTTCTTCCACAAACTCCTTGATTAAGATTTTGGGGTCAATATTATACTCTGGGGGACTCAAGGAGAGTTGTCTGTTGGGCACAGGCTTCTTCCGGTCGTCCCTTTGAACTACAACATTAACTTGTTTTCGCTCCTGTTTGTTTACATTCAAAGGGACTTTCTCCGTCTTGCCCATGTTCGACTGTGTCTTCTCTACCTTTGCCACTGGACCATTTTGTGTCTTGTCCGGTTTCGCTGAACCAGAAACGGTTTTCTCAACTTTAGAAGAATGGCCTCGAGGAGAACTTATATTTAAACTTTTTCTCATTCCTGAAAAAGATAGATTTTTAATATATGTTATAACGTTGAAAACAATTGACGCTCTTAGAAAATATGGTTGAAATCTGAAACTGTCCCGCTCTATCTGTAGCCGCTGTCCAATTGTGTGTTTACAATGAAGGATATCTGAATAGCCTAACTCGATACAGTATCAAGGAAACGCAGTGATTGCATAACCAGTTCAAACTTATTTATATATGTGGAAAATATTAACGTTGCCCATTAGAAGTTTCTATGAGAAGTGACTTTAACTGCCATGTCGTTGTTGCATGATTCGATGATAATATGCATTCAACGTATTACTATACTTAAACGACGCAATATATCTCGCTGCCTTTGGCATCCAGGTTCTTGACAATGCCCGACACTTCTGGAACACATTAACACAATTGTTCGAACCTCTATGTAGACACCACAACGTCTTCTCGGGGTTTAAGTCAAGAAAGGGCAGTTATAAAAAAAAATCGAAGAAAAGCTGTTTATGATTGTGTTTTTTCTGTAAACTCTACCTCGGACGCTTATTTATTGTTCTTTTTTTAAATAAAGTTGCCTGTTCCACGTTTCCATTATGCTCACACGTGACCTTCTCCAAATATATACAATTATATATAAATTTAGACAATACAGGTATATATATGTAGACAGTACAGTTATACACACTTAGACAATACAGCTAGCAAAACAATACATATAAACAATAAATATATAATATAGAAGTAATATAGTGATGATGAAAAATGCATCCTACAATTGTTTATCACATCTATATATTTACTATATAATACCAAGTTTAGATTAGGGGCTAGATTTGGAAAACAATATACAAATATTATTTTAAGAATTCAAAAACATGGAATTTTAAAATACAATTTATTAAAATTCCTAACGTTGTCTTGGAGCATGCAGCTATTAATGTTATAGTTTGAAGACATATGCCGGCTCATCCAAATGCCAAAATAGGCTAACTGCGTCAGTCAGTACATCTTTACACACAAAACGAATGTTTTGTATATGATTTTTATTTTATTTATTTAATTTTATTTTAAGAAATTCTAGACATTCGCCGTTTAAGTATACGTATGTACATTAAGTTTGAGATATATCCAATCCTTTACGAACACAGGCGATTTCACGCGGATGACATGTGTGAGATGGCCTATGTTCGTAAAAGATTGGACTCGCAACTCTATTTTGAATTCTCTAATTTAAGCAAGAGATTTCCCACAATAAGACCATATTATGTCACAGTTATCACAGTGAGGTGTGATGTTACAAATGTTAAGAAAAGAATATAATCCCCGTTTAAGTAATGTCTAGCAAACAAGATATACCAACCGGAGTGTTTATATCAACATATACTGACTGTATAATACAAGTCTATATAAGATACGTATTCGCATGTAATAAGAACAGAACAGTAAAGTATAGCAAATATACGATATTTCGATCATTTTTTTTATGATGATTTTTCGTAATGATTTTCTTTTTCAATCTCCGTTAACAAAAACAGAATTGTGCATCAATAGAACAGATTGATTGATCTATGTTTAAATGCAATGTAAATAATTTGAAAAAGAAAATTTGTCTTTCCTGCACCGGGATTCGAACCACATTACGTCGTATATGTACTGCTACAGTTGCATTTATGTAAGTAAAACAATATTTGTAATTACCTTATGAGGATTTCGCCGCGTTGAAATGACAAGTTCCTGATATCCAGGTACCGGATACTGTATGTTTGCTTCTATTTCAAGTCTTCCTAGTAAATATCCAAGTAGATCAGTGATTTGAAAACTTATGTATGTTTGTAAAATTTGGTAATCAAATTTTCGCAAAAATCATTTTTGTTTCAGCTTTATATGTCGCTTCTGGCTCTCCAAAGACAGACTTGTGTTTGAGCCATGTGTAAACAGTGTACAAACATTATCGTGCAAGAATCAGTTGAAAAAAGCTGCGGCCAATCTGCGTGTACAGAATATACTAAAACTCTCCACACGATGGATAAGAAAAATCAGATATCATGTCAATACGCATGTAGAAGATATTATTCACACGACCAATTGCAAACGTTAGTTATCTCATCACCCCCCGTTGCATTGTGCCTGTAGAAGATGTACCGGTCGTGAAATCCCTCACAGGAGAAATAATCAGATGTAATCCCTGTAAATATCTGTGACCTTTCGAACAAGCAGTTCCAATGTCCTTCTGAACGACTAAAGATTCACACGTAAGTAACTGTAAGGCACATGGAAATATTTGGGTCAGCAGGTACTTGCTATATATCAATAGACGTTACCCCGACCATTGCCAAAACATGCTAAGGATAGTCGCATGAGGTAAATAAAAGGTAATTGTTAGGTGTGACGGGAGTGGTATACGCCCTGCTTTCATACCTCGGTACGCTGACCCATTTTCTTTTGAAAGAGCTTTCACAGTAAATATAAAATAACCTGAAAACTATAACAGAGTAAAAAAAAAAAAAAAATCTATTCCAGTGCTTATCAGTATTGTAAGCCATTAAACGCTTCGTTTATTACACTGCATAAGGACCCGTTCACATTGACGGCCTTTCAATTTGTTAGACTGGGTGTGGTAATGTTGTGGTCGCTGTCACGTGTTATCTGTAGTGCTATTATCGAGAAATTTTACATTTCAGAGAGTATTTACTTTAACCCAACAACTTCATACATATATATATTCGGATACAAAGACATAATCTGGAGCGTGTGTGGTGTTTTATACACTGTTAGACAGATCTGGTCAATCTGACCCCAACTACTTTTGTTGCTGCCTGAGCGACCAACATAAAGCTGGTCGAAAAGCACAACCAGAAGTTGGTCGCCCATCAGCCAAGTTTTGTTTGGTCAAAATGTTACTTCGACCAAATAAGACTTGGTGACGATTGGGCAAAGTTTGAATTGTTGGGTCCCATGCAGTTTAAGTAGACATGAGTGGGCAACCAAGCTATTTTTGGTCAAAGTCTTATCTCAAGTCCCCATAGAAAAAGTTCTTGGTTACCTGTTTGACCCAGTTTTTCTTAGTCCGCAGTATGAGAAGGCATGAGTGAGCGACCAAGTCAAGATCATCCTTTGATAAAATGATACAAGGTTACATTTTGGAAATTTCTCTAGGTTGACAGTATGTGCAAGATTTTTGGTTAAAATGGTATCTCAGCCGAATAATATAGACCGAGTTTTTTTTGGTCACGACAAGTGAGCTAGCAATTTCTCTTGAGTCTAAGTTGTATTGTCCAAATTACTTCTGGTTACTTTTTTTCGCCAAGTTTTTTTTCCGGTAACTTCAATTTATCAAATTCAATTAAATTGGCCGAGCTTTGTCGGGAGGAACTAGAATGAGTGGGCTTGCATGGTTGGAACTGCCGTATCAAATAATTGTCTATGTTAAAGTGTTGCTTGTAATGCAATTGGCAAAACGAAAGTGATACTGTTTTTGGTCGAGGTGACCAAATTATTCTTACAAGGACCATTTTGACAGAGATTTTACCGTGTTATATTTAGTATGTTCATTAATTCGTCAATTGGAAAACCGAAAATAACGAACACGCGGAACCGCGGCAGCAGGAGCCCCTCATGACTTTTCTTTGTTGATTTGCCTGTGGAAAGTATCATGTTAACATTGTTTGAGAGTCCTGGGTTCGTTTGCTATATTTGTGCTATTTCACTGTGATTATAACTTTATTATTCGCTGTCACTATAGTTTTGTATTTGTTGTTTCGTTGTTTTATTTGTGTTAAATAGTTAAGTGTAATAATAGCTTTGTTTGTGTTATTTCACTGTTTTTATAGCTTTGTTTGTGTTATTTCACGGTTTTTATAGCTTTGTTTCTGTTATTGCACGGTTTTTATAACTTTGTTCGTGTTATTTCACAGTTATAACAGCTTTTTGTGTTATTTCGCTGTAATTATAGCTTGTGTTATTTCGCTGTTATTATAGCTTGTGTTATTTCGCTGTTATTATAGCTTGTGTTATTTCGCTGTAATTATAGCTTGTGTTATTTCGCTGTTATTATAGCTTTTTGTGTTATTTCACTGTAATTATAGCTTGTGTTATTTCGCTGTAATTATAGCTTGTGTTATTCCGCTGTTATTATAGCTTGTGTTATTTCGCTGTTATTATAGCTTGTGTTATTTCGCTGTTATTATAGCTTTTTGTGTTATTTCACTGCAATTATGACTTTGTTTGGGTTATTTCACTGTAAGTATAGCTTTCTTTGTGTTATTTCACTGTTATTATAGCTTTTTGCGTTATTTCACCGTTATTATATCTTTTTGTGTTATTTCACTGTTATTATAGCTTTTTGTGTTATTTCATTGTAATTATGGCTTTGTTTGGGTTATTTCGATGTTATTATATTGGCGGGGACTACATGTGATGACCCACCTAAAGTCAATAAATAACGTCATTTCCTGTTTAGGTGTTTCTGCCTGCATCCTCATACTGGACATGTTTGTAAGTTTCAAAGACACACGTCTTATTCTCTGTCCAGATCACCCTAACAACGGGGCGGGATTATTCTAACGTTACTAATTCTGTAGAATCAAGTGCGGTAAGGGAAGGCCTATCTTTCAACACAACGATCGGGGATTACGAATAGCTTTAGGATAAAATAGAGCATGCAAAGATCACGTGTGTACAGTCGGTGCTATCGTTCTCCTGACAAAAAAAAAACCCCAGTCCTTTGATGAACACATTTCAACACGCTTCATTAAATCTATAAAATTCGACAATGTATCCTACTCGGCGACTCTTACACCGGTCTGTTCAAAACTCGACAACATTACCCCTCAACTGAATGCCGTAATCATATGACATTTCAGTAGAACAACATAGCTTACCTGTGTCACTACAAAAACAGCAACTCTCATCGATAACATATTCACTAGTTTCCTTGAAGATTCTGTACTTCGCAGACATGCTTCTCACCGGCATTGCTGGTCATTTCCTCATCATTCGTGTGCATAAAGCTCTAACATAAAAAAAACGCCACATACACCGCCAATCTTATTTCGAAAAAGAACTCAAGAGCAAAAAGATCTATTTGTAAATCATATTTTTAGAGTAAATTGGAACGATGTAATCGATACAGAGAAGGCACACGATGCCATGGACAAATTTACCGATATATATTTAATGATAGCTACAACCTACTTCTATTCATCCACGAAACTGTCCGATAATTAAACCTTGGGTAATACCAGCGATTTTAGTATCAATCCAACATTAAAAATAAATTTATTGCCAACATTGAAAATCACACAATCTATGCAGTGAATAATATAAAGCATATGGGCATTAACTCAATAAACTGATAACGAACTTAAGAACATAATAGTTTGATGATCTATTTAATAAATCCTATCAGTTTATCAATGAAACCTGGGATGTTTTATATCAACTGATGCATCGCGAAAAAAAAGAAGAAAAAGAAATAACTCCCATTACCATACTCTTTCGCAATAGTTTCCGTTAAAATAATAATTAAACAGCATTGCAAATAACTTAAACTCATAGTTTGTTGACTCACAGTACGAATGAAGGGAAATGATCTAGCGAATACACAAACAAATGTCACGGATTATCCATAGGCCTTACCAAACCTAAGTTAAATTTCAAACTCTGACTTGTTTTGGTAACCATGACCTTGTGACACCTAGGCTTATCGTTGTTTTAAATCTCTGATCATTATATATAATATGCTTCATGTAACTTCCTACATTACTCTCCTGATGATGGCAAAATAAAGCGCCGAAATATTGAGTTCAAAATGAGTTTATCGTTCTTCGGAGTTACACTACTCTTGTACTATATTGAACTCACTACCTGCTGGCTATTACCACAAATCAATTAATAAAAGGTCAACAGATCAATTGCATAACCAATGGGGGTGTGTATTTGAACTGAGCAGTAAACATGGAGAACAAATGTTTTATATAAACTACTCATGCCCCCAGTAGGACTCCTACTGATAGCCATTAACAAAGGTGTGCACGAAATCATTGATGCCGATGTCACTCTACTTTCAGAGTTAAAACTGTCATTTAAAGACATGTTTTTTAAATTATGTATTCAAAAAATGGAAACAAAAGATGAAACTCTATTTTGCCTTTTCATTCAATTGAAAAAAAAATGTTGTTTATTAAATTTATTGGGAGTAATTTAAAACCAATCTGGAGTTCAGTCATTTACACATATTTTGGCTGTTTTCTCTGCTTTCATTTTTCTTGATTCTTTTATTTATCGTTTATTTGCATTAAGCACACAATCTTAAAAGCATTATCTAAAAAGCCGTCATGCAGTTTTTAATATTAATTTTCGTTTTGAAGATATTAAGCAAATACTTTTTTAAGGGCGGAATTTTATATTTTACATATATTTTTTATCAATTGTGCAAAAACTAACTTGAATTTAGAAAAACCCTATGATCGTTTTTTAGTTTAAATACTCGACTACACTGACGTGGAATTTTGAGAAAAAAATTCCCCAACCACCTAAGAAAAATAAGAGTTCTAAACATAGGTCCATTGTTTAAAATTATTTGACGTTTTTGTTTATTTATGCCATTCTTAAGTAAATTGAATCATAATATAACATTATATGCAGAATCTTGAAGTCCTCCTCTTTCTAAATATATGTGCTGTAAATATAATCATCCTTTGGAAATCATCGCAAAAGCCACGAGAAGATAAGAGTCGCATTTTTTACTCCTGACTAGCGGTAGAGTCCTTAAGTATGCTGTCTAATAAGTATGTTATTATAAGTCAGCCAATATAAATCATTAAGGAAAATTACTTCGTATGCAGTCCTCTGCACGAACGAACCACGTGTGATTCCACGGTAAACAATTGATAGAAAATTACATGAAAGTTTCTAATCTCTTTCCAGTTATATAATGCTGATAACATTTGAGATGACAGCCAGGATAGACTTGTACAGACACACCAGACAAGTGAAGTGAGGACTACAAATGTACTGGTCATTATGGCTTCAGCTGCTATCCGATCAAGGGATTGTGTTCGATGCTGGAGCGTTGAGACAGTGTTCGCCTGTATCGTGGTGTTAGCATGTGCCTGCTCTTTGCTGATTGCTCACATGTCTGCAGTACGCCCTCACCGCAAACATCACCATCAGCACAAACACATTGAGTTTGCTACACAATCGCCAACCATTATTGGTAAACAAGATATAAGAAAACTGGTGAAAAGACCGCAATCAGATTCAACAAAATCGAAACTTTCTCATCCTTACTTCAAGGGCTATATTATTGAGAATCCAGATTTGTGCGGGGACAAAAAGATTGACATAGTGATATATTTCCACAGTGAAGTGAGTCATTATGAAACCAGAGTCAACTTAAGAGAGTCTTGGGCCAACTCAAAAAACTTTAAGTCATTTGCGGTAAAAATCGTCTTCTTTCTGGGAGATGCCGCGCAGCCTGAAGATAGCCCGGGTGTTCTGATGGAACAGGCGATTTATGGAGACATTGTACAAGGAGAATTTGTAGACACTTTCAGAAATTTATCTGTAAAAGCAATAATGGCGAGCCAGTGGATCAGTTTACATTGTTCTAATGCTAGGTTTGTTATTAAGTCAGATGATGACGTCTTTGTTGACCTATTCAGAATAGTTGAATTTCTGATCCCACAAATCTTGAAAAGTTCTACCACTCTTATGTGTCATTATCACAAGAATGGCTCTCGCGAGATTCAACGAGAACCTAAGAGCCGCTGGTATGTACCAGAGACCCTTCTATCTGGAAGCCACTTTCCCGAATTTTGTTCCGGATATTTTGTGCTGATGACGTCTGACGTTCTTCCTGCTTTGTTCAAAGAATCTAAGAAAGCGCCACTTATATCTGTGGACGATGCCTTTTTATTTGGTCTTTCAGCAAGGAAGGTTAAACGGTTACAGTTTGTAGATATATCCAAAAACCTGACTTTGCAGAGTGATGGACAGATGGAGCAGTACAAGTCTCGTAGTCCAGTTACTCTGTTAGCGTCAGTTATAAAAGACAAACAAGAGCACAGAACTCTATTTGAGAAATCCGTGGTACGCGCAAATGGCTGGATAAAACAACATGGCAGCAATCAAGTTTTAAAACTAAAAGAAACTCTTGGGGAATCTGCGGGGTAAAATGGCGTTTAGTTGACTGACTCATATAGTGATATGTAATTATTAAAAATCAAAAGCTTGAGGAGAATTATTCGTTTTCCTTTATTTTTAAAGGATTAAATAACTTTATCATAACAATTCATAAGCTAATGCTACTGTTCCTTAGCATTTAGGTCTGTGACACACAGTCGTTAATACAATAATGCAACGAGAAAGCGCCCTATTGTAATAATATGTTTGGTTTAATCCAGTCATTGTTTTTTCATTATGGCCATTCTGTTGGGAATAAAGCACGTGTATATGTGATTGTTGTCTATTTTTCACCCCGATTTTCTTCTTGTATTCTGCGGGTGGTTGGAGGGAGCTTCATGTTGCCCTGGTGCTTGCAGAGCTAAAGGGGAACAGGAAGCCGATCTGTTTGTGGTGTCTGTATTGCGTCCTGTTATTGTCCTGTTGGTTGCCAGTGGTGTAGAGGGTGGTTTCTGTCACCCATTGGACTGGCACGTCGTCATATAAGTGAAATACCCTTGAGTATGACGTTAAACCCCAATCAAACAAACAAACCCCATTTCTAAATGTCCTTTCCCATTTCTAAATGTCCTTTCCCATTTCTAAATGTCCTTTAACTCTTTCACTTATATATGTATTAAAATAACACTTATTAAAAATGTCATGACTAATTTGTCACTTTATAATGTCAGTCCGACTATATTGTCGTCATGGCAACAGATGCTACTGGTATGCTACATTAACACTGACCTGCTTAGAGCATAAGGCATTATTCTTTGTTTTTCGCCACTGGCATATCACCACAGTCATTTCCTTAAGCATGTGTCAAAAGTTTAGTTCACATGAGAATATGAGGAAAATGTGCCGGGCTATAAATATCATGTACACCACATTTCATCCACTCTTCAGCAAGACATATCTAATCCATAAATTTGTTCATATTTGAATTTTTTTCTTTTCATTACTCAATTACTGTTTTTGTGTTTACAGCTTTGATAAAAAGATAAATATTTACTCTGCTCAAGGGCTTAGGCAGGGGTGTCCACCCGTCATTCACATGACTGTGAGCTTGCCCAACGGGTGAAGGAAACCACCTTCCAAGTCAGTGGCAACAAACAAAGACAAGACAGGACGATACAAATAAATCACATTTCAGGTGGACTTCATGTTGCCTCATAGCTCTTAGCACACCAGGGTAGTAGAAACTCCCTCCGACCATCCACCACATAAATAGATAATCCGTTTCTGTTTCACTGGAAGCTACATGTACATGTAACCGTGTAAGAATTGCCTGATCCAGCTCAAAAGTTCTGGCACCCATGATCATCTAGGGCCTACTATCCAAGCAAAAATAGACCAGGGTAGAAGGGCCGTCTAGCATTTTGAGAATGCTAGTAAGCTTAGTATTAAAGTCTGATGAAAGTGATGATCAGTGTGAACGGACAGAATGAACATTTGCTTTTTATTTCTTACGTTTCAGCAATCACAGCTGAATGCCCAAATCACCTCGATTTCGTCCATAAAATTACTGTTTTGGAAGCTATTTAAAAGACTTGAAAATTGTGTCTGAGAGGTAGAAGATGAATTTTTCAGTAAAAAAGCATCAACATTTGTCAGAAAAAATAAATTTATTCGATGATTACATGCTGTAATATTGTCACAACAAGCTAAAAAGTTGGGAATTGTCATGGACAAAATTTGAGGTGATCTAGGCCTGGGTATGCATCATTTGTATGGAAATCGGAAAGGGGGCCAGACATATTTCACAATAATACAAAGGTGGCGGAGGGAGGGTTTGGGCAGCAAACTGGCTGTGACCAACCCCCTTTTAAAGAGTTAAAAATGGGCCTTCATCAGGCCCTGCACAGTCTGACTGACATATGTATGAACAGGTTTCATATCAGATGTCAACTATATTTTCTGCCAATTCGTCACTCAGAGTTTTGGGAGGGAGCTTCCAGTTGCCCTGGTGCTTCCACCCTAAGAGGCAACATGAAGTTGTGATTGTGATGTATTTGAATTAAGTCCTTTGATTGTCCTGTATTTGTCCTGTCTCGTCTTAGTTTGTTGCCAGTGGCATAAGGGGGGCTTCCAAATGTTCCATTCCAGGATGCCTGGAACACTGTCATGTGAGTGAAATAACCTTTAGTAACTTGCAGCCGCCTTCATGTTCAAAGAGTGAAGTGCCAAACAGGCATTTTTTGTGAGTCCTGTGTTACCTGTATTTGTTGACTTTAAGGATGGTTCCCTTCACCCAGATGGCTAACATGCCTTTGTGGTGTATGGGTAAAATAACAATGAGACCACCCTTTATTATATCAACATTAAACACCATGTTAAATTTGTGACAAAAATGTAATCATCTATCAATATTTTCACAATTGGGCATCTCATTTTGAGGTAAAGAATCATTTTTGTGTATAATGCATTCTTGGAGATGGTTTTGCCAAAGTAAAGTTACAATTTAAGGAGAAAAAAGTCCCATCTG
>JAQQZZ010091919.1:0-17593 GCA_030265115.1 Mopalia vespertina
ATAGCTGGACAGTAGTTAATGAAACACATAAAAGTCGATAAGTGTAAAAACTTAAAATTACACGCTTATGAGCGTTTTAACTCTGTATCTCTACGGCTACATGATATGATAGACGATCAGAGATACAGAACTCTGCATCTAGAGTCAACTGTCCCGCTGCAGTCACATGTTCTCTAACGTAACATTGTGATGTCATTGCCTGAGCAAGTTTACCAATGTTAAAGCATAGGAATAAAACCCACGTGCAGCGCCCAGTGTGAACAACACCTAAGCGACTCGACGTCACGTTGTGTCTGGTGTGAATTGGGCTTTAGACTAAACATCAATTCATAGTGCGGGTTAATCCATAACTATAGACTTAAAGACCTAAATTAAGCTCACAACCCTGGTTAAATCATCTTCGCGAGTCAAAGTTAAGACATGGATGTAGTAACCTTGGCACATTAGAAACCTTCATCGTGTTATCTGGGCCGACCAAATACATGTGACTGTTGTGAGGTAGAGCGTGACTGAAAGGCTGAAGTCCGGTGATTATAGGTGCATGTGCCGATAGAAATCCAGCATATGAAACTAGGTCAGAATACAAATAAGCAGCGTTATGTCGCATGGTCTCTCTATAGGTGTCTATATAGAGAGATACCATGTGTTCGGATGATGTGGTTAAAACAACTTTCCCTACTTTGACAAAACTAACTGTTCTCAACATTTAGGACAAAAGCCATCTTGATTTAGCATAAGTAATCCTGACTGGTAGGTGAATGAAGACAAAATTTTAACCTTAATGTCTTGGGCTCAAAATGGACAAAATCAATTTTATCTCTTTTTATGAAGGGTCAAACATTCAAAGTTTATGATAGTGAAATATTAATTCGAAAATTCTAATAACATACATGTAGTTAAATGTATCCTTTTCAAATTTTGTTTTTCAGTGAGCAAACTGAAGTCCTCATTTTGGCTATCACTTTCTAAGCTTGAACAGATTCTAGCTCAGTAAATCTTGCAGGGTGAATCCCACAACACTCCGAGTTAGGAACTGAATTGCCAGGTGTAAATGTCAACCACTCCGCCACCCAGTCTTCTACAAAGAACTCAACATACACTCTCATGGGATACGATATAGACCCTAACGTAGATGATAAACATGGTAACCACACAAATGACAAACTATGGTATGCAACATGTCCTCTAAAGTATGCATCTCTGGAATGTGATAGTATCGTAATCTTCAATAAAACAAGAAGTTGTTATCCATACTAAGTCTTTCTTGTAACTTATTTGGTGTTATAGCAATTTGAGAAATAAAGCCCCAAATGTGCTGGGAGTTTTTCTGTTGACATTAATTAAAATTAATTTCATTATAATTTTTTATCTTCATCACTTTTAAAAATATATATTCAGAATTATATTCTGTGTCATAATGAGATTAGAATATGTAACAAAAGACAACTGGGCAATGTACTTAAAAGTTAATATCTTCACAAGATATATTTGCAGACAGAATTTGGTAAACCATTTTTAGCTTTGTCCCAACAGGAAGGAAAATCTGTTGAAGCTTGAGATTCATCTGTGAATTTGTTTTAAAGTCATCTTAAAATATTGCAAACAGACAGATATTCTGTGGCATAGAAGGAAATTTCGTCATTACAAGAAGGAGAAGATGTATTCTAAGTAAATTTATTTTCAAGCTATTGTATTTATGACAAATACAGGAATGGAGATCATGATTGTACAATTATGATAAGCGGCCATATTAAATTCCGGAATTCTGTGCAATGCAATCCCATTCAGTCTTAATTACATATAGAGTTAATAGGTGAAATTGATTTCAAGTTATTGTTCTCTGTATATACATGTAAACTCTGGGTTAAATTTATCAGTTTAGAATTTTTTTTTTACAAAATAGTTCTGAGAGTCCTGACAGTGGTGTATATTTTTTATCAAACATGGCGTGGCCCATTTATCTGACAAACAAGTATTCAAAGCCTGTTTACTTGTATAATGCCTTTCCATTGTTAAGTCATATGTAAAATCAATATTTTTTCATATCTTTCATTGATTTCAAAGACAATACTAAAAAACACTGCAGAAAAAAAATTGGTGTGACTGTTAACAACTTTGGGTTACTTCACCTAATTTCACAATACCCATCAATGGAGGGCTTCTTAGCAAAACTATTGATATTCATATATAAATATGGAAAGCCATATATATATATATAGGCTATAAATGAGGTCATCGGTCAGATATAAACTAGATTGATTGGGTTACCCATTTTATTTGGCACCATCTGCTAAATATTACAGGATTCTCATCAATACGCTGTCATCACTTAACTTTGACTGATACACGTAAAAAAAAAAAAATACATCAAAGAAGATTGTTAATTGCTGTATGCACACCATCCACATACATTAACAAACTACTTATACATGTAATTCCATATGGCTATAGAAAATGCCAATCTAATTTTGGAATACATTTTGTTCTGTTTCAAAACAGGTGGAATCACTGTTTGTTTGAAATATTCAACAGTCCAAACAACTGGGCTCTATGTTTCTATCCAAAAGTTTCACTCAGCCTGAACTTTTAAAAAAAATAATCTTCCAATTACAAAAGTTGAAAAAGTAATTTAAAAGATGGATGGCCAGTTAACTTCAACAAACTAGATCTGGAACCTATTACTAACTAATTTAAAATCTAAAGGGGACTAGAAGTACATTGTACCTTTGCTAGAGTACTGATATCCAGCAGAAGTCTCTCCAGGTTTCGTCTATCCATCGCATCAAATGCTTCATTCGTTGGAGCGAACACTGTCAACTGATTGGTGTCTGTGAACAAGTTGGCTATTCCTGCAGTTTCAATAGCCGCATAAAAGGAACTGAAAATATACAAGAAAAAAATAGCCTTGCTCAGTGAGTTGTCAATCACCAGAATTCTCTTTTCATACATTTATTATTATTCACACATATATAATATCAGAAATAACTAATAATAGACTACCCTGCTATAAGAAGTTACAAAAAGTAAAACAAATTACCAAAATTCGGTATTACAGACTTTTAATTGGAACATCAGCAATATCAATCATCAGAAAGTCTTCTCACCCTCTGTAGTTTGCCAAAAAAGTTCTAAACCAACAAGTATCTCTATGGCCAATATTACAATCGGTTCTGTTAAAGTTTCTAGCCATTATCATGTCTTTTGTTCTTGATAGAGCTGAACATTATGTAACTCAACAGCAACCAGAAGAATCCAGACCGGGTAGGTGGCTTGCCAAACCTTTATTACCATGTAATGTATAAACAGAAACAAAGTTATGCTATCCAATTGTTGTCAAGATTATTTTATGTGGAGATGTGTGAATATCAGCCTTAGTGGTTTACGGATTGACTCCTTGGAATTAGTGTACCCATGCTGTGATAAAACAGTTATTCTTCAAGTGTATTAACATCACCATCACATTCACCATGCAAAAGTCTTCAACTTCAGATAGCAAAGTGCTACTCTTTTTTTAGACGGCCTAATCACATAGCAATCCAATGGCTCATTAACAGAGTCTATCCAACAGTGATTGATTCCTACCAATCAATATCTGTTGTTTCACATCACCCATTGTGACGTGTAATAAAATAGGTATTGTTTGTATTTGAACTTTTTAATAGAGCTGGCAACAATGTGACCAGACCAGAAAGTCTACAAAGTTAGAAATTCTATATTCTTGAGGGGGAGGAGGAGGTTATCAACCAAGAGTTATACGATAAGGCTCTCTTTCCATCTAAGGACAAGAGAACTTACTGCCTTTCAAAAGCAAACAAAAGCCAGACGTACTTCCATTTCAGGTGTTAAAGGTGTGTCTGAATGGATACCTACAAATTACAATGTACAGTGACTGCAGTCGATTACATTTAAAAACATGTCCAAGAGTACACAATACTCTGCACAGCAATGGTTCACAATCCTAATAAAGATACTTTAAGCAGTCTTTTTTATGGCATCCTTGGTTCATCCTTCGCTATGAACCATCATTAGAAGCAAAATATGTGTGATAGACATACACAGCAACCACTGAAGAAAGGCATTGTAAACCGGGTTCACAAATAAAAGACATGTTTACACATGTACATACTGGGCATTCAATTAAAGGCCGAGACTGCCAAGCTTTGATGTGTTCTTTTTAGTGATGGTGAATAGCATTTGTCCAGACCCTAGATGCAGAGTTCTGTATCTCTGATCATCTATCATATCATGTAGCCATAGAGATACAAAGTTTAAACGCTCATAATCGTGTAATTTTAAGTTTTTACACTTACCGACTTTTATGTGTTTCATTAACTACTGTTCGGTTATGTTTTGTATTCTGAACGCAGTGATGAATTTTTTTATGTCAATTGCGTCCTTAAATCGTCCAGAATCCGCGTTTAAAAAAATGGAACATCACGTTCTTGTTGTCAAGCCGCCATATTCCAATGGCCCCCACAATGCATCCTGCTACTTGAGATGCCACTGTAGGGCAATTACACGATTAGAAGCCTTCAAACTCAGTAGCTATCCAGACCCCTGTTCTATCAGTTTATAACATGGCACCCTTACTCTACATCAGCCTGTAATAGATGTCTATCACAACACTGTATTAAAGTAACTGGTTGTCGACACATCTTCAGTACAAATATACTATATAAATGTTCTCTCTCTACAATACAAATATAGAGCATTGGCTCTGCTAGTCAGAGACAGGAGTTCCAATCAAGGTGGAGGCAAGCAAAATTTTATTTCTCTACAATAAAAATATATATCTGGCTGATCCACTTAATTTTATGTTATATTGTGTTTCCCTGGATGGTTGAAAAATAATAGATTCCTGCTGACTATTACCACAAACCAATTAGCAGATGTGTATTTGAACTGAATAGTAGACATGGAGAACAAATGTTTGTGGGTGTTAGAAAACACATTTATACAGACTAGTCATGCCCCCAGTAGGACTCCTACTGATAGCCATTAACAAAGGTGTGAACGAAATCTATGATACCGACGTCACTTTAAAACTGCCATGTAAAGCCATTTTTTTAAATAATGTATTAAAAAAATGAGTGCAATAGATAAAACTCTATTTCGCCTTTTCATTCAATTAAAAGAAGCATGTTGTTTATTAAATCTATTGGAAATTATCTTAAAACAATCTAGGGATATATATAGGGATTCCAGATATGTGTTAGAATCACATGGGTTTTTTTTACTGTAAGTTAAGAACACCCTTTAGATCTGAGTGATGTCACTGGTGTTATACCCGATAATGGATGTTAACAATATAGACTTCAGATATCTAAAGAGTATTCATGAGAAGTTTTGACAATGTGACAGATAAATTAGCAGACTTTGTTGCAAACCATATCTTTAATATGTTGGAATTTGTTTAGGCCTACTGCATATTGACAATTAAATATCAACATATGATTTTATGAATTGCCCATCAAGTGGGATTTTATTTTTTAAGACTACACAATGACATTTTACATTGTAACTTCCCTCCTTTTTAATAATAAGTTAACTTTTTTATTCCACCACAGTCACAGGCTGTCACAAGTCCCTAACAACACCATTGAACCATCGTGTTGAAAGTTGTTGTTAAAGGGATTGATTGATTAAATCGATGATATGAAAAAAGAATTGAGTTGGCACACATGGCTTTTGACAAAGACTGTGGCATGTGTCTTATTGAAAATCAATTACAGTTCTGAAAGAAGTAATTAAGACATTAGTAATTAAAATTATCCTGTGAACCATGGGAAATCGATAAATCTCCCATACACGAGAGAAGTAAAAATTACTGACCATACTGAAATAAAACAGTACTAAAGTAACATTTCTCGATTCAATATGGGACAACATTAGAGAGTTATGACTTCGCTCTCCGGGCTGGGGTTATATTTATTAACAGCTGCTGGCATAATCGGTACAAACATTACCCTAGGTATTACAACAAAAATTCGGAACAAAATTGGAACGACAAACATTCAGGGAGTTTTTCTGGGAGTCCAGACAGCAGCCATGTGTTTGGAGATATGAACTCAGGATGATAACTGTCTGACATTTTTTTACCATCCTGCAGAGAAATTTTGTCAACTTCACTCTATTGTTTTCTCCGAAACTTTCTATTTGGGAGGAGAGACCTGGGGCTGTGTATTACCACAGAAAACATCATAGTTCTTGAACATTTTGTGTTGGTAAAATATAAAAAGTCACAACTTTAATAATCTAGTTCCAAACCTAACCAATAATACATTACAACATTTTCAAATTAAAATAAATAGTTTAACTGAAACATTTGATCATGTCATTTTTCAATCCTGGTATATTTTATATCTCATAGTGTCCAAACTATTACTTTAAAAAATAGTTCCAAATAACTGGAAATCTAAATTTAAAAGATATCGCCTCCACCTCTGTGGTGATAAATAGAAATGCGATAAAATAGAAGTGTGTTTCACCTAAAAAATTGAGGTCAAGAGAGAATTATGCCATAGCCATTGTCACGGACTCCTGGCATTCTGTAGACACACTCCAGCCACAAATCAAAAAAAGTGACTGCACACTTTATTGGTTGTTGATTTTCTTGAGGAAATAACATCTGTCAAAATGTCACTTAATTATTAGAATTATTATATGTTATTACATAAACTTATATTTAACAAGAATTGGCATAAACTGAAAACATTATTATGATTCATGTACAACTTTGCAAATCATTTGGCTACTCAGGGGTTGTTTTTAAATGCCAAAAATGCTACAAATCTTTCATTTTGACGTATAGGAAAACATATGCATGTATAAGTGTTAGAATAGAAAAAAAGATCTACGGTAAATAATCAGAGATAAGGGCATATAAAAAGGAACTTTTATCCCAAATCGATGGACAATTTCTTTTATTTGCAGTTATCTAAGTCATTTATGGTTAAAAAAAAATCAAAGCTTTATTTCCTCAAGATCTATGAGCAAGTCAGGATAACATGGACACAGAGAGAGTAACAGAAACAGATAAAATTAGTTCTGAAATTAAAAAAAAGAAAAGCCTTCAGTTAATTTTCATGAAAAGCCAAGACAATCCAAAAAAATAATGTCATGTGTATGTGTCCGCAAAATGGTCCATTGCAAACTGTTATTTAAATGGTGGGTTACCATGTGTATAATAGGCAACAACTGTTTTGATTTTAAAGACTAATATTAATAAGATTTATGAAACTAATGAAAAAAATTCACTAACCTGGCACCAGTTTGACATGAAAGGAATCGAGCTTGTATTAAATGTATCTAATAATGGCTCTTTGTTTAAAGTCACTTTAAATTAGTTATATCCACATGGAATTCAAATATCGGATATTATAGGGTACTAGCGATGAATGATCCAATTTTTACATGCAACACATTGTCGTCATATGGTGATCACTCGTACCACATAAATTCAAAATCCTGTCATGCACAACAAAGTTATCAGTCGCACAAGAAAATATCTATTCTTTAAAGAATTAAAAATCCCACCAAGCACAATAAAGTTAGACGCTGCACACAGAATCTAAGGTGTTGGACCGTTGACCTTTAATGATGACCTTGAACTTTGACCCAGCCATCCAGTTTTTGCATGTGACACATTGTTGTTATATGGAGTTCACTGTTACAAAAAGATTTCAAAATCCACTCATGCACAACAAAGCTTTGAGATGGACACAGAATCTTCGATGTTTAATCGTTGACGTAATATGTACATGTACAAATAAATTAAATTATTTCCAGTTAGTAATTATCATATATACTTTATTAAGAACCTATAAAGAATGACTTATATATTTGTATCAATCTTACATAACAGCAAAGTCGGAAATTGAGGGTAGGGGTTCGGAAATTGAGGGGAGGGGGGTCATACTATATGCCTTGCGAGATAAAGATCAGAATATGACAGGAGGGAGAGTGGAGGTGACAGATGGATGAACAGAAATCTTCCAGGAATGTTACATGAATAGCATCATGACAGTGCACAGTCCCAATATTTCAGCAGTTAAATAAAACAAATTTCAGCTAGATATATTGAGTACTTTTTTAGATAAGACATCGAAATATGAAAGGAGGCAAAGAAGGGACAGACAGACTTTCAAGAATGTAACGTATTTAGCATCATGACAGGGTACAGTCCCAATATGTCAGCTGTTAAATGAAACAAGTTTGAGCTCAATACATGGAATAGTTTTCAGATAGAGCTTGTAATATGACAGGAGGTAGAGTGAAGACAGATGGACAGACAGACAAACTTCCAAGCATGTTACATGAATAGCACCATGACAGTGCAGTCCCAATATGTCCGCTGTTAAATAAAATAAATTTCAGCTCAATACATTGAGTAATTTTGAAGATAGAGATTCGAATATTACAGGAAGTAGAGTGGAGACGAACGAATGGACAAACAAACAGATGGGCAGCACCTATTTTAAGATACCCCTGCAAATACTTTTCCTTTTAAATACCAACATTTACCTAAAACTAAACCCAAAACCTAACTATTGAATGTTGTAATAAAGTACCAGCGGTGGAAATGCTCAAAATATTTTTTAAGACATTTTTCCGATTCTGTCCTGCAGACCATTTAATACAATGTTAAATTATGGACAATTTTACAGAATTAACACTCTCTATTTTGTCCTGCAAATGTATAAAAAAAAAATTCCAGCCCTGAGTTTTAATGTAATGTAGAACTAACATGAATTAAAACTTTTAATCATTAATAGCTTTAAAAAAGATCATATATGGAGTAAAAGACAAAGAAAAAAGAATTCAACTACTGTTGTAATGATAATGTTCTACATTTATTTCTTAAATTATGTCTATTATTTTATGAATTTTAGAACAATCAGGTTCTTCAATTTGAACATATGGTGCTTAACATAAATATTAACGTAAATTTACTTGAAAAGCTCGTTAAAGTAATTAATATGCGTGTAATGAGCTGAACAGATAACATTCCTTTCCTCTCATGTTGTGTGACATTTATCAAAAAATTTTGGAAAATCAGGCTTTTCAATTTGGATATACAGTGTTTAACGCAAATTGTGCACCATTTCCTCTAAAACAGTATCACTTAATTTGCATAATTAATATGCGCATAATTCCATATAATTTAAATAACCTCTTCCTTTCCGGTCAGGCAAACTGCGTGTAAAATTTCAGAAAAATTCCCTCAGTATATTTAATTATATAAGCCTATACATGGTTGACACTGATGCCGACACCAGGGGTACATGTATATATGACATATAAAGCTTACCTTACTTAGTACAGGCGAGCTAAAAATCTTAATAAAAGTTTGTTGTTGACCACTTTGTATTATCTTCTGATGATGGAATAATAATTTTTTGTAATTTTTTAATTGTTTGATTGATTGAGGTTTAACGTCACAGACAATTGTATTTTACTCATATGATGACGGATTGTCCACTTCACACTGCTCATTGCCTCGTAAAAACCACCCCTTCGATTGCTGGAACCACATCATGTGACTTTACCCAATGGTCAACAGACAGAGACGATCTCGAGAACAGGAAATCAGAGTAGGATTAGTAAGCGCACTCCCTACCACAAAGCCACGGCTGTGGGCCCTTATATCTAGAGTCAGAATAAAGTTAACGTTTTCTGGAATTACACTACTTGAGTTAACTGCTCCAGTGTTATAAATGGTTTCAGGCTGATAAAATACAACAAAATCGGCTCTTTAATTTACACAGCCCACAGGTGGTCATATGACCTTGTACATGTACCTCTGGGAGGTCTTGTAGACACTCTCATTGATTGGAAAACACTACAAACTTGTTAAGTAAGGGTTGCCAGATGCTCTCATTGATTGGAGAACACTACAAACTTGTGAAGAAAGGGTAGCCAGACGCTCTCATTGATTGATAAAAAACTGAAAACTTGTGAAATTACAGTTGCCAGATGCTCTCATTGATTGGAAAACATTACAAACCTGTGAAATTACGGTTGCCAGACGCTCTCATTGATTGGAGAACACTACAAACTTGTGAAATTACGGTTGCCAGACGCTCTCATTGATTGGAGAACACTACAAACCTGTGAAATTACGGTTGCCAGACACTCTCATTGATTGAAGAACACTACAAACCTGTGAAATTACGGTTGCCAGACACTCTCATTGATTGAAGAACACTACAAACCTGTAAAATTAGTTGCCAGACACTCTCAGTGATTGGAAAACACTACAAACCTGTGAAATTACGGTTGCCAGTCACTCTCAGTGATTGGAACACACTACAAACTTGTGAAATTACGGTTGCCAGACACTCTCATTGATTGGAAAACACTACAAACTTATGACATTACGGCTGCCAGACACTCTCATTGATTGGAAAACACTTCAAACCTGTGAAATTACGGCTGCCAGACGTTCTTATTGATTGGAGAACACTACAAACCTTTGAAATTACGGTCGCAGACACTCTCAGTGATTGGAAAACACTTCAAACCTGTGAAATTATGGCTGCCAGACGCTCTCATTGATTAGAGAACACTACAAACCTGTGAAATTACGGTAGCCAGACACTCTCAGTGATTGGAAAACACTTCAAACCTGTGAAATAACGGTTGCCAGATGCTCTCATTGATTGCAGAACACTACAAACCTGTGAAATAACGGTTGCCAGACTTTCTCAGTGATTGGAGAACACTACAAACCTGTGAAATAACGGTTGCCAGACACCCTCAATGATTGGAGAAGACTACAAACCTGTGAAATAACGGTTGCCAGACACTCTCAGTGATTGGAAAACTCTACAAGCCTGTGAAATAACGGTTGTCAGACACTCTCAGTGATTGGAAAACACTACAAGCCTGTGAAATAACGGTTGCCAGACGCTATCAGTGATTGGAGAACACTACAAACCTGTGAAATAACGGTTGCCAGACACTCTCAGTGATTGGAAAACACTACAAGCCTGTGAAATAACGGTTGCCAGAAGCTCTCATTGATTGGAGAACACTACAAACCTGTGAAATTATGGCTGCCAGACGCTTTCATTGATTGGAAAACACTACAAACCTGTGAAATAACGGCTGCCAGACGCTCTCAGTGATTGGAAAACACTACAAACCTGTGAAATAACGGTTGCCAGACACTCTCATTGATTGGAGAACACTACAAACCTGTGAAATAACGGTTGCCAGATGCTCTCAGTGATTGGAGAACACTACAAACATGTGAAATAACGGATGCCAGACGCTCTCAGTGATTGGAAAACACTACAAACCTGTGAAATAACGGTTGCCAGACACTCATTGATTGGAAAACAAAACATGGATTACCATAGATTTAACTGCAACAACAAGTAGAAAAGGGGGTTTCCATATAGTACATAATCAAAACTCATATTTGTAGTTTTATTAGCCAGAGTCCTCCTTTAACTATAAACTTAGTACATGTAACTATATGTTGTCAAACAAATTGGTCCCAGCTACTGTGTAAACCATTATGTCCTTTGTTTTTCCTTTAGAAAACCTTAGCTGTAGACATAATAATATTAATACCATTTACCACCATCAGCTAACAAATAGCAGAACAAATACACTGTAAAAACATTTCTGAGGACATTGTCTTAACTTTTTTATACAATGTGTATTAAATAAGTTGTCTTGGCATTTCAAATCTTTGTGCTGTGGAGGTAGGTATATGATTATCAGATATTATCTGGAGTAATTGTCATTAAGAACAATATCTGAAAAAAATAAGATAATCAGATCAATACTTAGGAAGTGTTTGTTCATTTGGTTGTTTGATTGGGGTTTAATTTTGTACTCAAGGGTATTTCACTTATATGACGACGGATTGTCCACTTCACATTGCTCCTTGCCTTGAGGCAGCCTCGTAAAAACCAACACCAAGATTGCCGGAGCCACATCATTTGACTCACTCATATACATGATGGACGACAGATGGACTTAATCCCGTGAACGGTAAATCAAAGTAGGATTAGTAAGCGCACACACTACCACTAAACCACAGTCCTGGATGTCAAACAAAGGATACAAAGTAAGGATTTAACCTGGACATTGTCGGTTTTGCCATTGTATCCAAGAATATAGTAAGATTCTGATCTGATAAAGATGCCAGCTACAGTTGTTTGACACTTACAATAAACTCTTTTGTCTAGATAATTTATATTGCTGGAATCAGAAAACCGATAGTTGCCTTAAAAAAAATCAAACAGAATAAGCTGATTAGCTTAATGGCTAAAAACAAAATGATCACAATCCTTGTCAAATAACCTTTTCTGGCTTAGTTTTGAGAACAATTTCTTCTTTCCGAGAGTAAATGCTTTTGTGATTATCATCATCAGAACTGCAACTACTAGTAAGACTTTATATTAAAATCCGAAACAAATTACACAAAACAATGTAGGTGCTAAGCTTAGGAAGGGACACAAAAACATCCTTTAAAACGTATGTTAATTTGTAGCTACAAATTCTTGTATGAATTGTATGTATCTGGGTAGAACGGGGTGAGATGTGATAATTCCATCCATCGTAAACCAAGTCCTAAATTTAAAGAGGTGTTAGTACAGCTATAAAGGAATTTAACAAATGTTATTTCTTAAAACAACAGATAGAACAATTGTATTTAAGGTATTGCTGGTACCATGAGTTGAGTTTTTGAGAAATAGTTTTTCTGGGCACATTATTATGAGAAATGGAGATCAGGGCCAGACTCCACAAAATATACTTAAGCCAAAATGTTTAAAAACACTCAAATTTTTCAGTTTTGAATTTTAACATTTAATATTTTAGCATTATGATAATAATGTAAGTAAGTCACAATTACAGGTATTACTTTAAAACTAAGTTGAGACAATTGGCAAAAATATCACATTTTGACTTAAGTCAGAAAATGTTTTGTGGAACTGGCACCAGAATACTATGTGTACAATACAAAGACATCACATACATATCAGATTCATGTTGCGCCTTAGCTCTGAGAGCACCAGGGCAACAGGAAGCTATCTCCCAACTGCCTGTCAGAACACTATACACATGTATATCATCACCCTAATAAAATAAGCGCCTATGTCATATTTACCACTTTTGAGATAAATTGAAAAAACCTGTTAATCTTCCTCAGCCATTTGTCTTATTGATTTCCAACATATTATAAGTCAGTTTTTGCAGTAAGCACTTTTACAAAAAGGTGTCTAATGATGTAGAGCTGATTTAGGCAGAATATGAAATTGGTGAAAAACTGACATAGGCACTTATTTTATTAGAGTGACGATATGTATTTCTTTTGGGGGAGAATGGATTCTCAAGATAAGAAAGTCAAGTTTATGCAGGTCATAGATTGTTTGCTTGTTTGTTTGATTAGAGTTTAACGTCGTACTGCAGGTCATAGTAGACGATCCCTTGAAAATGAAAAAGGGTGCCCCATATTATATTTGAAAAAAAAAATTTGCATTGAAGAAAAGTAAGCTAAAATGAAAAAAAAATAACTTAGAATTAAAGAATACAAACTCAAAAACCAAAAACAATCCAGTTTGAAAACAGTATCACTGACAAAAACATTACCTTTTTCTGAAAGAAGAATCACTTAAAAGATTTAGAGCGACAAGTCAAATGAAAATAATCTTGAAACATTAGCCTATCCATATCAATGAAACCGTAACACAAAAGGAAATATAACAGCCGTTTTAATACAGTACATGATACAGCTGGTTTCACAACAAACTTTTGGAACATGAGCAGCTCCACAAACATTCATGGGAATTTAGATACTCAATAAATCTACAAAGCTACTCTGCAATGTCTGGCTCAAACCGATGACTTTTTATGTATCATGTTTGTGAATATCTCAGTTAGAGGGTCCTATGACCAAACATAGGCAACCATGGAAATATGCGGAGTAGGTTATAGTTTCTCCACCAAAATATTTATTCTGAAATTAGAATCAAGGTGTTAAAAGGTGCATCAACCTCCAGTACTTTAGCAATATCAGGAAATTCTAAAGAAATTTAGTTTTCTTGTTATTATACATATATAATGACAATAACCAAAACCAAGCAGAAATGGATATTAAACTACTCTTTGTCAACTCCCAAAGGCGTAAATGTGTCTTAAAATATTTAAAACGTGAAAGGGGGAGGGTGGGGGTCAGCAGTCCCCATGTTCACGAAATCAGTCATGACTGAGTAGAGTTGTGTATTAAAGGGGATTAAGTTCTTCCATTGTTGAAATCATGCTGGTAGGAGATTAGTTGGATGTAGGCATTAGACCAGTATGATCCTTTATCCCTGTTGTGCTGTGGGTTCACTCATTTGATTTTAATGGTTTCCTGTAGTTTCCATTTCTTCATGTTTGATATGTTCTTGTTGAGTATTTGAGTGTTTTTCCATTGGACTCAGTGACTGGGATTTGCTGAGAGGTGCTCAGGTATTGCCGATGTGTTGTCCTGTTTGTTGACTAAGGTTTGGTGTTCTTTTAATCTAACATTAAATGGACAGAGTGATTCACCTATGCATGATTGGTTACAATCAGTTTATCCAAGCTCCAAACAAATGGTCCTTACCTGGAGGGTTCCAGAGACACACTGACCAAGAATCCACTATTAAACTGATAATACACCTGGTACAGGTAAGTAGTGCTCACCTGGCACTTAAAAAGCAAAAAGTTCAATCTTATTTTTTTCTAAGTGTTTTTCTGAAAGATGTTTGTGTGCTTAGCATTTGATGCCATACTTAATAAGGTCGTATAACTCATATGGAAGTATGATAGCCCAAATGGGTAGAGGCAACCACCCATCAACACCACTGGCAACAAACAAACAAGGGACAAGCACAACATGTCAAACAAACAGATTGCAATCAGATCGACTACTAGTTGCCCCTTAGCCCTATGATCACTGGGCCAACAGGAAGCTCCCTCCAACCACCCTCCTAATTTTGGGTTATAGTTGTTACATTTTGGGTAATAAGCCACCAAAAACACAGTCTATTTTATTCTGCCAACAGCTATTTAATCTGCAAAAAAAGTAAATATTATGATTGAATATTCACATCATTTACTCTGTAATCTTGAGTATCCAAGCTTAGTAAATGTTTGCAACTACATTGTACATTCCTCATCGAGAAATGCTTAGAAAAACTATTTTCCTTAAAATAAATCCACGACCTTAACATCTTAAAGGTTACAAGGCACAGCACTGGGTGCAATACATAAGTTTGTTTGTTTGTTTGATTGTGGTTTAAAGTCCTACTCAAGTATATTTTATTTATATGACGATGGATTGTCCATTTCACCGTTCCTTGCTTGAAGAAGGTGCAAAAGCACGTAAAAACCACCTGGCCAGCAATTATCTGAGTCACATACATAAGTGATTTGTTTCTGATTCTTTGGACATAATTTTGCACACAAGAAAAAAAATTAACAAAACTGCATGAAGCTGAAAGTTATCAGACAATACATGGGTTGGTAAGAGTAACACCTATGGGCCACTTACATGTAGTTGCCTCAGATTGAATAAAAATTCAATTTGGCCCCAAAATATTCAATATTCACAAATTTAAAAAAGAAATAGATCTCACTTCAATGGAAAAAAAATCAATGTTGGCACCAAAAATATTCAATTGTGTATGCTTGGGATCATAAGAAGTTGACTTATATACAAACTTTCAGTCTTATCTGCTGTAATGTAAAAAAAGGTACACACAAACCAACACAATACAGTACTGTTAGGCCAATCAATAAGAAAAGGAGTATCTAAACAATTATTGATTTGTTGGGGTATTAAACATATCAGTTAATACTATTGAACATTGAACAGCTTCACCGTCACTGCATTGATCGCACTTTAAACGAAAATAAATCTTTTTGACTTAGTAAGAAGCAAAGACCCAACAGTCACGTGACACGAGGTTTTACACAGTAGCAAATCAATAAAGACAAAGGTACAGTGTGTGATGCACCAATAAACCCATTAAGACAATCCTGAATATGTAGCAGTCAAAATAGCTGCAAAGATACAAACTGGTAAAACAACATGTATCTTTATGTGACTTTTTCACTGTGTTTCTTGACCGTTAATTGTTTTATTATGGCACAGACCTCAATTGCAAGTGTGGCCAGCATACGTGACAAGATTGTGACAACAAACATTCAGGGAGTTTTTCTGGGAGTTCAGACTGCTGCCAGATGTTTGGAGATATGTACACAGGATGATAACTGTCTGACATTTTTTTACCATCCTGTGGAGAAATTCTGTCAAACTCACTCTATTATGTTTTTCATAGATTCTAATTGGGAGGAGAGACCTGGAATTGTGTATTACCACAGAATACACTGTAAGTCTTCATGATTCATTCTACTTCATTCGTTTCATTTTTTATACTCTTTTAATATTGTCTATTCTTGCTTATGCCCTATAAAAGACCTGCTCTGTTTATAAACAACAGAAAAAGAGCCAGTGTAACAATAGCCGTCCTAGATATTCAAAATTTAAAAAGAACCCCAACTTTTCATAACTTTTTGCAGTGATGAAGGCTCCTTTTCAGATTCTCCAGTGCCTACACCATATTGGCCTCCTTAAGGGACAACATGTTGGTGACCAATCCTTCCCAGAATAAATTATGTTAATAATTTTCTGAATCTTGGTCAGCGTAATGCTTAGTTTGATAGAGGTATTGACAAGGTTCCAGATAGCACCAGATTAAATCACCAATAGTTGATTAAACATAGGCCTTGAGTATGGCGTGATGTCATCTAATAGCGGATTTAATATAATACCGCTTTGAGCAATCAAACCCTGACAAATAAAATCTGGCTAAATAATATCATCCAGGAGACGATTGCCCATTATGAATCTGGTCTATCAAAATAAAAAGCACAAGTGACTTTGGCCACATATTCTCTATCCAAGGGTTTTATTCCAAGCTACTCTGCATTACAACCCTTGGCCGATTAATCACAAATAAATAGAATTTCAGCTATGCCCCTCCCTGGCGGATAAAATGACGAAGTTTCGAGTTAAAGCGCTTATAACTTATGTTGAATGTTATACTATAGTTTTGACAATTTGTTTATCTTTTTAAAACACTATTGGCGTATATATGGAGAGTTTGTGTCTGTAGGGGTGAGTACATATGCAATACTCTCTCATCGAGTTTGTTGAATATCCCAAACAAATCCCTTTTTCGACAACACTTCCCACTTTCATTATTGTCTATCACTGTCATACCTATCGTACCACATCATCTGATTATAAGCGAATAATCCACCAAGGGTTGTAATGCAGAGTAGTTCGGATAAAAACTTTTGGCTAGAGAAGATGCTTTGGCCATGGCAGCAAAGAGTCTGGATTTTCACAGCTTTCTCTTATGACATAAAATGGGTAAATGGAACTTTCTGACCATGACCCCTTCATCCTCTCGACTATAAAACACCCTTATCTTTCTGACCATGACCCCTTCATCCTCTCCATTATAAAAAACCCCTATCTTTCTGATCATGACCCCTTCATCCTCTCCACTATAAAAAACACCTATCTTTCTGATCATGACCC
>JAQQZZ010091930.1:0-17593 GCA_030265115.1 Mopalia vespertina
TATTACATGATAACGTTGAACCCTTCCTTATTATGTACTAATCAATGCGACCTGAGATGCTCTCACTATACTACTCATAACAATTACACGATGTATTCACTATGGCCGTGTATCTTGATCAATTTGCATGACCGCGGAACTGCAGGTATTACGGGCTCGAATGGCACTTCTAGACCACGATCGAAGTGTCTCCTCCTACGAGCGTTACTGTAATAGCCACACTTTTAATACTTGCAGGTGAAATTGATCTGAATCCTGGCTCACGTTAATTATCCATGGTTCATATTAATATAAACAGCCTGCGATTAAATATACTTAAAAGTAAGTATAAAATTCGTCATTAAAGCTAGATGGTATCATTTCCCTCCAATTAGAAAAGACAGTCAAAATGGATAGTGGCGGGATAGTTGTTTATATCAGCGAGGCTTTGATTTGTGTCGATAAAAGAATTACCATGGATAAATTTGGGTAAAAAAAATGGTGGACATAATTAAGGTATTTTTGAAAGCTCAAGCATGTTCGGGTGTCCTGCCAACAATGCAATAATATACAAAAAAATATAGCGATTCATAGGAAAGAACAAATGCGTTCAATACCTTTGTTGCTCAAACTGAACTGGACGATTCCAACGCGAGTCTACCACCTATTATCCGTGTTTATGAGACGGCACTGGAAGATATTATCATTACGGCCAGCGATCTGGAAAATATTCCTTTGACAGTAAACACCAATAAATATATAGGCGCGAATAAAATAAACAATTATGTACTTAAAACTTGTGCAAAACAACTTACATATCCTTTATGTAAGTTATTTGACAAGTGTCTTTAAAAAGGTGATCTGCATGCCAGATATTTGGAAAACAGCCTTTGTTGTACCTATTTATAAAAAAGGTAACGTAAATCAAATTATTAACTATATACCTATTTCTTTAACAAGCAATACAAGCAAATTGTTTAAAACATGGGTGCACAAATATGTATTTGATTTCGTGCTTGATAAAAAAATTCTTTCAAAATTTCAATCGGGCTTTATACCTGGTGAAAGTAGTGTGTACCACCTAACCGACCTGTATACTTTCGTAAGCTTAGCCCTGGACGAAGGTTAAGCAGTCCGCGCGGTATTTTGTGATATAAAAAAGGCGTTTGATAGGGTTTGACATATAGGCCTTCTTCACAAATTACAAAGGTATGGAATAAAAGAGAAATTATATAGCTGGTTCGCAGATTATTTGCAAAATCGGAAACAAAGAGTAGTTATTGCAGGAAGTACTTCAGATCAAAAATGTATTCAAGCTGGAGTGCCCCAAGGCTTAGTCTTGGGGCCTCTACTCTTTCTTATTTATATCAACGACATAGTGACGGACATCTATGCTAATATCATGCTATTTGCTGACGATACGTCATTATGCGTCATAGTCGATGCTGAAACTAAAGCCGTCAATCCACTTGACACAGACCTAGATAAGATGTCTAAGTGGGCTGACGCATGGCTGGTGAAATTCAGCGCGGAGAAGACAGTCTCAATTCTAGTCTTGAACAAAATGAATGTTCAGCATATTCCGCTTTTATATTTGCACGATACTCGCATATCTGAAAAGAATCCTATAAGCATCTTTGTGTATCGTTTCAGTTGGGATGTTCATGTCCGTGCTCTCGCAGAAAAAAATCAGTCCTCTAAATGTTTACGGAGTTTGAAGTACAGATTAGCACGCAAGTGACTAGCTCACTTATACGCTTTATTCATTCTACCAATCTTGGATTATGCTGATGTTGTATGGAATAACTGGTATGGTTATAAACGAGAAGCGCTTGGACAATTGCAACTTGGACACATGCACTATATGCGGAAACACACGTGATATTAGTCGCGACTTGTTATATAATGAGACGTGATTTTTACCTCTGGCACAGCGCAGACAACGCCATAAACTCAGTCTATTTTGCAAAGTGTACCACGATTTAACTCCTATGTATCTTTCATATCTATTTCCTAATTTAGTATCGGATAACATTCAGTACAATCTCAGGAATGCCCAAAATATAAGTACAGTGTATACCGTACGACAGAACCTGTCTATATGCAGACTCTTTTCTCCCATCTACGACGAGAATGTGGAACGTTCTTGATCTAAATATAGGACAAGATGATTCTTATTTGTTATTTTAAGAATCTCTCAGCGGTGCGGACGAGAGGGTTCCAAGTTATTTATTTTACAAGCGATCGTAAATCAGAAGTTATTCAATCGCTTATTTTGTTCAGTATTAAAAGCTGACATGTATACATACCAGGTTCATTTCAGACACATCACCATGTGAGTGGGGCTTTCATTATGAAGATGCAACTCACTTCTTTGATTCTTGTGTAATATACGACTAGCAAAGCATGGGTATATTTGGGATTTACAAAACATGCCAAGTTTTATAGACACATTGCTTTTTGGTGACGAACAGCTAAAGGTTACGCAAATATAGACATTTCCGATAAAGTTAGACTGTATATAAACGAAAGTAAAAGATTTGATTTACAGTAATATCCTGTTGTGGATAAAACAGACAAGTCGCAAACAAATATTACATTATAGGCCTACATAAACCTGTAGTAACAATGGCATCGTTTTAGTAACTACAAGGCAAGTTACAAATAAGTCCGCAGCTTTTAAGAAAAACAGATTTTTGTGTTCATGAATTTAAAACCCATAGTTATCATTGTATCTATTGAATGTATATGTGATACTGTTTAAAGCTAGAAATATCCCTTGTTTATCAATTCTATGTCACCTGTTTGTTGCCAGGGTGTCTCTGTTGTGAGTATTTTCCTGGAGTGGATGAGGTCTTAAGTCACCCCACAAACAATAAATGTTACTATGTGAACACAACCAAGGTCAATCGAAACTGCGCTCAACAGTTCTGTGAGGAGAGGAATTTACATATGGTAACGTTGGAAACCAAAAGCGAAGAGGACTGGATACGGACCACACTGCATTCCGAAACTGGTAAGAAAAATAATTCTTGCCGACAAATCTCTGCTTTGGGCCTCATAAAAACTGTCTCTACAGCACATTTGCAAATACTAATACTAGTACTTTTACGTCCTTTGTGTCGAAAGTTGGATAAATGTTTATATTAGTTTGCGGTTCTTTTAAAATTCACCAGTTTTATTTACTACACTGACAAATACTGATCGAATATACATTGTTTCCTTACAAGGAAATACTGATATTGTCTCGGCTTCCTGATTGGCTATTTGAGATTAATACACACACGGTGTTGAAATGTATATATGCGAGGATCAATAAAAGATCCTCGCATCTGTTATATTCACTGATAATCTCTTATAGCATTGATATTCCTTGACTGACGCGTAGACGCTCTAAAGGGCAATCATGATTATTCACATAAACGACGTACTCATCAATCTATTTTTGACAGGTTTGTCCTCAAAATCACACAGATCTCCAAAAATGTATAAATCACAGTACATACATACATATATTATTTCTTTGGTTGGTCCATTCAGGCGAATGATAAACGCCATGACTAAACGTGTAGGTTTGCCTCATATAAAACAATGTAAATAGGTATAGGGTAAAGTTATTGGATTTAGATAGGTTAGGACTATCCAGCTGGGTTGAACAGGTATGACATTAACTGATCATAGAATGGGGCTATTATTGTCAATACACATAGTATGACTGTTTAGAAATATAATATGACAGTACACTGACGAGACATGACGATATCTAACGAACAAACAGATTACAATGACAAGCATACATACTGATTATAACGATCACGTCAAACATACTGACTAGATTGACAAACGAAATAGAATGACAAACTACATTGACAAATCATGACTAAAATCACAAATTAAGTCAGGTTACACATTGATTGACGAAGTGACAAGTTGAAGAACAGTAACTAGACTGACAAGTATGCTGGCTACAGTAACAGAGAGACTATATGGGAAACACTCGTTTTGAACAAGACAGTATAAGGATTAGAAACAAGCGACAGATGATTAGACCGAAAATCGTTCAGACAAAACATGGTGGCACTATTAAGCAAAGAAAATGCACATAAACATGCCCAGTCTCTAAACCTTATGGCTGCCAATCATAAAATTGGCCTTGGCTTGGAGAACTTTATTGGTAGTTTTTTAGGTTTAAGAACAGCGTCAATCGAAGGGCATTCTGAATGTACTTAGCCGCCATGTTGAGATCACTTGACTTCACCCAGAGTGATTTGTCATCAGCAAATAATGAGCACAAGACACTATCCTGGGGCGTTCCCTTCTCAATTGCCCTTGGTGTTGAGAAGTCTGTGACGATTCGCACCTGAATTTAGCGATCAGTGTAAATCACAGTAATCCTTGATTAATATGCTTTCATTACCATCCTCTTTTACGGAAATCCGACACAATTTCAGTCGAACCAGTGTAATACGGGGGTTTCGAGTTATGACGTTACGACAACAGAGTGACGTCCCTTAGCGAAATGACGTTGCCACTTTATGGCACGGTAGGGCAGTCTGTCTATACTTTAACATTGTGGGTTGTTGGTTTTCAGTAAAATATAGCTTTAAAATTATAACTTTGGCAAAAAATAATATTTTAAGCTTTGGGAAAAGGAAATGTAATGGTGTTATTAACGGTTATCTGTTAATTTGCAATATTCCCTATACCGCCCATGTTAAAAATCGTGGATTGGCCCTCCCTTGTCGTAAACCGATAACGTTATTTCACACAGGGACATCACTCTGTTGTCGTAACTCGAAACCCCCGTATTGCACAAATATGATTTATTGCGCATATTATGACGTGACATCCATTTCTTTGTGACGCAACGCCATCTAACGGGCTGTAAGGGCTTAGGCTAACGGAGCTTTGAACAACCGGACCCAGGGCATCGTAAGGAGTTTCTCAACCTCATTTTGCTGATTTAGTCACTAAACCGAAGCACATCAATTCATCATCTTTCTTGGGAGTCGTTGGAGGGAGCTTCCTGTTGCCTTAGTGCTATTAGAGCTCAAAAGAAACAGGAAGCGGATATGTTTGTGATGCATTTGTATTGTCCTGTGAGTATCCTGCATTTGTCCCCTGATTGTTTTATTGTTGCCAGTGGTGGTTTCCTTCACTAATTCGGGCCGGCACACAGTCATGTGAGTGAAACAATCTTCAGTACGGCGTTGTACTCCAATTAAACAAACAAACATATTCTTCCGAGTCGTTACGTAACGCCACTGTGCTAAACTGATCATTTTGGTTTTATCTGATTTGTTAAAGAGGGCTATGACGTTTATTTTGAACAGAGCATAATAGTTTACATTTTGTGGCTGTGTTAGCGTGACTATTTGCTGTTTAAATGTGTAAAAGTTTTAATGAAATAGGCTAGGAAAAAACGTTACAGTATACACGTCTATCAATTAATCTGCCTCTTTCGCTTCCATGCGTTTTCATATGAGCAACTCTCTTCCAATTGTTTCGGAAGCAGACCAGAGACAGGCATATGTATTTCTGATTATCACAGAATATCGACTGTTAACATGGTACCACTGACAGCAAAAGGAGGCAGTCAGATCCCGTCGCATCCCAGAAGTTTAACGGATTAATTCACATTTGTCAACATGACATTTGTTAAAGGGGAAATATGTATAGAAGTCTTAAGTAAGAACGACGTTAAACCTTATCGATCAAAACTGTACCATGTGCAAGTTTTTGCTCCATCGTTCCATTTGGCAATCACTGTATGTATACTAGGATGAAACACATCCACGGAGTGCAAATGCTGTGGCCTTTATTACAGGTATAATCTCCTCATTATTTTACCGAACATGTCAATAGAATGGTACTCTTACACGGTCATAATGTTTCGTATATTCTTAGAAATATATCTTGCTCATTTCATCAATACATGGCAGCCTACGTCCAAGTTTGTGTCAATAATATATTACTGCTGAACAACATAAGTAGGAGTCAGTGCGTTTAGCGCAACAGGGTCGTGATTGCCGAGAGAATGGTAATGGGAATTATGCCACAGAAGAGTGATTTTCTCGTAGAATAAAATAATAACGAGAAGGCAATTATCATAATAGAGGTTACATTGACACTTTAAAACGAACAGAAGTGCCGGTGTATGGTAATCCGGTGTTCCCATGATACCCGTTACTGGCAAATTGATGGTATGTTCCCGTTATGGTTATATGCCGATATGGCAATCTTTATGGGGAGGTGACCTGGAAGCACCATCAACGAACACGGATACCCCGCTGATTATATAATCGTTTGGTTTACAGCACGTTTTTAAATTGTTTAACATAACTAAAGCCTTTCTTTCACCGCTTCTTCTTGTTTTCCGCCTTTGTTGTTGATTGTTTGTTAGGGTACTTAGGAGTATTTCACTCATATGACGGCGCTTCACCAATGAGTGAAGGAGCTGCTCAGGACGTCATTGATAACAGATTATGATGAGACCGGACAAAAAGGCACTGCAAACAGATCAGTCTCCCTGAGAGAACAAAAACATCAGGAAGCTTACTCGCGTCCCTAAATTGTGGAATTGGGACATATTATTAAGTATACGTGGATGTCTTGGCTGCCGTTAGACAATCCTGATATTATTTTCCGAAATAACATCACCTATACCTACTATTTGATAACCTTTAGATACCTTTTTTTCTCTAGGAGACTTGATCGTGTATGCCATTCACTTGTTTACACGATAAAATGATCCCGTGATTAAGAAATCGAAATTACAACACTAGCCTTCCAATAGTGGGTAAATATTTAAAGACTATACGATCGGCAGATGATTGTCTTTTTTAATTATTATTTGTATTCGTCCATTGACTTTAATTTCTCTGAATGGCGTAATACTGATGTAAGAAGAATGTAGGGCGATGGGAGCTTCAACCACAAGTATACTTCAATCTCCGTTGTATGTACCCATGTGTTCAGCCACCCCTGGTCCCCAACAAGACGGGACGAAAATCCACTTTTGTTTCCATCTTAGAACTGGTTAAACATGTGCTTTAAACCATACCTTGGTTGACGTGTTGCTAGATGTAGTCCTAGTCAAGCGCATAGTCATCTATAGCAATAAGGCGCGACGTTCTGCGCAGGTTAAACTGACCATAAATACCCACCATTCTCAGAAAGTACAGTTTCCTTCATCGTCTTTCCAGTCTGCCTTTTCAGATTGGGAATCGCTGGTGAAGATTTCAGGTTGACTGCTAATGATGGACGTGTGTGTTGAAATGTTATCGCAGTAAGCGAGGCCACAGTCGTCTAATAAATATGCAATCGTCTAAGGTATCATTGAGCAAGACTACATCCAATTAATTCTGTTCAAACTCGAAGAAGAAAGTTGTTTTTGACACCAGGTGTCGCTAATAAGCAAATCGATATGATATATTGTTGCACTGTACGGAATACACAGGTTGTTGACGTCGAGTTGGTACTGAACTTCAGTCAGAACATGTGTTTATCAAAGTTGTATCCGAAGTTGTTAAGTACGCTTGCTAATTGAACCTATTTCTTTAGAGCTTTAATTACAGCAATACTTCAATGCTCAACAGAACACCTGATCATGTATGGATCGAAGAAACTGTTCTTCAGAGTGCAAAACAAAGTGAACCCGTAGAAATGGAAAGCTCTTCTCCATACTGTTTTGATGTGCTGTTTTTTTAAATATTTTTATTGTTGATAAATAGAAATAAATGTAGAATTTCACAACTGGTATGTTCAGTAGGTGCATTCTCAGGTGTAGCTTTTAGCGATTTAATCTCACTGCGACTTCGTTAAAAACGCAAAGCACTCTTCACACCCATTAACTCCGATTGACGCTGACAGTTAATTGCGTGTGAGGTCTTTCTCACAGGTAACTTAGGCTAAACATAGTCTTTTATAAACATGCGGTTTGTTTTCTCTGGACACTTTCCCTTGTCACAACGTCCCATCTGTCTTTCTCAATATAACTACTTCAAGGGGAGAACACTTCGTAGCTCAGCAGGCTGCCAAGACTGCTTAACCTTTCTCGTCAACACATTCTAGACCGCCTTTCAACATTATGTATTTACTGGACAATTTCAAGACGCATTTAAATGGGTTGTTTCAAATAAACTTTCTTTGAGATTTTCCCCGGCCTTACTACATTTGTGATCACTGAATGCTCACCAAAACCATTTGGCAAGGGTAAATTCAATTAGGTACAAGCATATAGTGATTTACCGGAGAATGGTAAGCTGTCTAGTGAACAACCTGGTGTGTTCAGTATGTAATGTTTGTATTCGCTCCGAAGCCGGGATATTTAACGCCATTGGATAGCTTACGGCTTTGAATTTGCATTAAATTATTCCGTAGACACATACTGACTGTCTGTTAATTTACAGTAAATGTTAACTTGTTACGCCATTAGTGTTGATGTAAATTTACACTTGTGGTCTGCTTATGTATAACAGATCTCGCTGCAAAGACACATTGTTGGTGTGAAATTTTACATCATTCCCTTCTGTGGCCTTAACGTATATAGCATGTAAGATTACAGCAATAAGCTTCTACAGATTTCACCGGGAACTCCTGTTGGCATGGGCGAAATTGGTCGCCTTGTCGACACAAGTGTTTTTTCCTATAAATTTAATCCCTGACCTGGGGGACGCAACCATCTAGACGCAGTGGGATGCATGAACCCCAAACAGGTACATTATGTCCCTCTGGTCGGAAATGAATCCGACCACCATTTCACAATATGTTAACTATACCTTTTGTTGTATTGCTAAGGGTATGAACTCTAAAATAGATGTCAACAAAACAAAATCAATTTAATTAATGTGTAAGGATTTTAGATTCCATCGTTCTTATAACGTCGTGTATAAAGGAATCGTGTGGTAGTTGGTGAGATTAAGTGTAACGTCCTATTTTTGTCAATTACAAAAACACGTATAATTTCTTGGATGTGCTCTCATCCTAATTTTCCTATTGCAAAAGTTAGTAGACATTTTATCTACCCACAACGCCAGGATGTTCTCTCATCCTAATTCGGCTTTGTTTTTACCTATTGCAAAAGTTAGTAGACATTTTATCTACCCACAACAACACGATGTTCTCTCATTCTAATTTGGCATCGTTTTGCACGGTTGCAAAATTTGTCAAACATTTGATTAGTTTATTTATAAAAACAACTATTTTTGTATATTGTTGTAAGTGTCGAAGACTAATTCAACTTACACCCAAGGCTGTAATTCGACACCAGGGTATTGCACACATACAATAAGTACATGCCAATTTACATGGAAAACTGACGTATTTATTTTACACCAAAGATAGCTGTTACAATCTACACCACTTGCCATTGTAAAACGACATTTTTGTTTTTGTTTGCAGTGTGTATTTAATTCCAGGTCAAGCTGCTCTCCAAAACATTTATTATACAGTATGTTACAAAGACTAAATATTACATATTAAGTAAATATCGGACATAATATATTACAAATTAAGTAAATATCGGACATAATATATTACATATTAAGTAAATATCGGACATAAAATATTACATATTAAGTAAATACCGGATATAATATATTACATATTAAGTAAATATCGGATATAATATATTACATATTAAGTAAATATCGGACATAATATATTACATATTGAGTAAATATCGGACATTATATATTACATATTAAGTAAATATCGGATATAGTATATTACATATTAAGTAAATATCGGACATAATATATTACATATTAAGTAAATATCGGATATATTATCATAATGAAATATATACGGGTGATATGATATCCATATGTAAATGCAGTTATTTTATATCTATGCAAACAATTAAAGAAAGATAACACAAAAGAAGAAGGAAAGAATTTGTTGAATGCATTTTAATAGGCTAAGTAGATCCTATATCAAGCACCTTACACAAATGAACCATGTAAAGCAAGACAACTTTGCAGCATGTTTTTTGGATAGAGTACTTTGTCTTAATTTCAAAGCATCTGTAATAAAGTCTACAATGGCATAAATATATTTTTTGGTTTGGGAATTTTAAAATGTATTTGATTTAAACTTTAAAGGCCAAGACCAGAAATATTTGGTACAATACATTTTTCTTCAATCTGTAGTTTGTTTAGTTTATTGAACTCCGAAACATACAGATACATAAAATCTATTACAGAGCTGATAACATATAGCACATGCGAGATAACATAAATATAACATAATTGGAAGACATGAAACATATAGCATGACTAGAAGTTTTAACATAATGATGCTTACATATTGATTAAATAAGTGGAATTTAAACAATTCGAAATTGAATGTAAAGGAGTTTAAATAAAAGTCTTCTCACAGATAGGGAATTATTGTATAAAACAAAGCAGACAACATGAATATGCTATCTAATTTGCCTTAAGTTAAGTTAGCTGATTTTTTTAGATGAACAGATCGGGAAGTTTAATTTTTCCGTAAAATATACACCCAGGTCTTTCACAAGTATTTTCCAGGAAAGTAAGATTTTGCATAGAGAGTAGTCAAAGTTTATAATCTGTTTCTTAAGCGAAAATTTACCACAAAACAATTGTCAACATTTAGATTTATCTGCCGTAATCGGCGCCAGTCAAGAAAAGATGAAATGTCTGATTGTAGCATTGCACAATCATTTACAAATGACACAACCTTAACAAATTTTTACATCGTCTTCGAACATTAAATATTTGGAAAAAAAACTTATTTTGGACGGCAGATCGATGACAAAGGATAATAACATGGCAGACCCAAGAATAGAACTCTGAGGCACACCCGATGTTACAGTAGAACTGTTAGAAAATTAAATAAATTTAAAACTTTTTCATTAATTCCAATACAACTCAATTTGTGAAGAAGCAAGGCTATGGGTCATTAGTTTAATAATCCTAATAAATTAAACACAATACCGTCATAATTATTACATTATAATGTTAGTATTTCACGAGCCCCCAAGTTACAATATTTCTTGGGACGATTTTCGGAATTGCCATTAAAAACTATGTATGCATTAGATTAATTTCTGAGGCAAAGGAGACGGTTGGAATCTTTTAATGTCACATTTCTTTCTAACAATTTCACACCTAAATAGAAAAGAGAGAAAGTTCGAATTATTCTCTTGTCCAATAACACTTAGAGCATTATTATACGAGGTGTTCTATTTAAAATATATCTTAGCAGCAACTCGCTGTTTACAAGTAGTCTGAAATAGTTATTTGTTATAATATAATTACAGGGCGAAACGGCAATACCATCAACGCGAAATGTCTGTCATTGTTTGACAGCGCTTTATATGTACCGTACCATTGTGTTAACAAACAACTGCAGTTCTGTACACTGCATTAGTTTCTCTCTTGGAAAATTGCCTTGCACAAATAAGCGAACAGTTTCATTGTCCAAAACGCATTAGGGTCCATCTGTTGTTCAAATAGACAGAGATGTTGACCTTGTTAGAATTTGCTCGATTTGAGCCATATTACATTTAGAAAATCACACAAATGTCCTTTTTGAGTTCATGATAATGACAAATCTATACAAATCATATTTACACAGCCATTAAAAAAGACATCATGTTGTCTTTTTTTATCTAACAAAACACAAAAATGGTGTAAAGAAACCGAATAGCGCCAATATAGAACCAACACACGAATATAGAAAGCTCTTATTCATTTAAGGTTAGCACAGCCGATACTATATTTTTTTGTTTTCTTGATAAAGAAATAAATATCAGTGTAATTATTGTTTCTTCAATGTTTATATTTGTATTAAATTTTAAGAAACCATTAAAATGTAATATTAATATATCACAAATATATCATGACGATTCACAATGTTGACATGTCATCTACATGCCAAAGCATTCGGCACTGACTGAAAATAAGGCACATCTATTCAATTAATTAGTGCAGGAACGAACCTGAAAGCTCCTCTCCTTTCATTACACATACATTTACAAACAGATTTACATCTTTAGATACACACGATGGTTGATGGTAGCTATAACAAATAACAACCATTGTCATATCTAATTCATATACATAGTTGTTGATCTAATGCTTTAGAGACTGGTGTAAGCTTATTGGTAGAACAAGACAATAATATACATTTAAATATGTGTAAGTTAGGCCATGTATACAAATATGTATTTTACGTCATTTTTTCTTAAGTCGGAATAAAGCGGACATCACAACAAGAAATGATACTCATGTTCATCCACTTTCGAGCTGAACAATTTACACAACCGATCTGATTTCGGCACATTTGTATATCAAGAGGTTTCTATTGCTAGACCATAGTAACCACACCTGATTCTTATTAAAGTAACAGCATGTTTGGGTTTTACAGAGCTTAAGATATCTGATAGATTACCGTCAGAAAATGAGGCTTTCATATGTTTATAGGAATCATATCTTGAAGACTCTGTTAGTTTACACTCCCAGGATTGCTCGACATTGTCAAACATCGTTTTTGTAAGCAATGTTATATTTCTTACATTTACATTTTCGTGCAAATATAGAAAATAACATCCAATTGTAAACTTTACTATTGCCATTATATTCACATTGATCTACATATTATCGAAAAGAGATTGATTGTTCAGAACTAATTAATTTACACCAAAAGTTTAAAATGCGATATTTACATTCATTATTAAATGGGCTAATATTGAGCTCACTGTATACACGAAGATGTAAATCATGTTTTGGATAATCCAAAAACGTATCATGCACATGTTCAAATGGTCACCGTTGAGGCTCTAACACAAAGGACCTTGTTAAAACATCTCAGATATCGGTCGATATTGTGTCAGGACTTTTGGGGAGCATGGTGGGCCAATTGCGTATTACGTCGACACTAAAAAACCTGACCGTTTAAAAATAACTAGATGTTAAACCAGCGAACCAAATCGCCTAAATTCAAAGACAACCCCGTTACAAGTTGTGTCTCCCGTCTATATTTGTCAACCTAGTGCTATGTTACATACACGTTAAATAATTTGAGGACACGTCATTTGGAACAACATACATGACAAAAACATTCTGACGTCTGCATTTTGACCAAGCTTACGTAAGATAACATTAATTGACGGGAGACAAAAATATCAACGTGAACTAATAAGTTAAAATGTTTTTCTTTAAAATAAGGCGATTTGATTGGCTGGGTAAACACCTAGTCATTTTTAAACACTCACGTGATATAGTGTCGACCTTGCCTACCATACAGCAGTGAGACAGTCGTGAATCACACACTGGACACATACATATCATAAGCAGTACAAAGGGCCTTTCTCAGGACAAAATTCTTCTCTTATCTGACAAGATCTGAACCAAATGAGGCTAATTACAGGTAACTTGCAGCTGTTGATGTACGCTGTACGCTGAAATAATAAAGAGAACAATTTTAAAAAGCGCAGTAGTTGATCGTCAATGATAACTGACCATTATTCGATAAAGATGAAAGTAGGCCTATCAGCAATAACGCGCGCCGACAAGGTCCATGGGTGTACAATGCTAATATAATGAAGACGTTGTTCAGAATAAGGCAAAATAATAATAAACAGCCCTGGCGGTATTAATAAGTTATTGATGTTATATCTCATACAAAAGGTTCGAATGTATTCGACACAAGTATGCAGGTTGAAATGGAACATCGGCAAGATGTACTAGTATTGGAATTCAGACGCCGTGTACTGCGCGTCGAAAGAAGAACAATACAATAAAAGTTCAATCTATTTCTGCCCAGCATGGCCAAACTGCAGATGCTAAAGCATTTTGTTCAGGGAATCGTTTCCCTCGCAAAAAAAGTGTGAACGGTCCCAAATGGCCACTCGTTTTGTTCCTGTGGACACTCAGAAGGAGGACAATACATGAATAATACAAAAAGTATGCAAATATAGAATAAAAATATCGCACCAATGTACAATGGTCCCCAGGGCCTTAAAAAAGAGTGATCACCAACAACACAATTTCTTTTTATAGAAACAATTTATTTTTCAAATAACAACACGGATCATTGTTTAACAGTTGGATTTTTTGTTCTGAATTCTCTCTTCATGGGGCTCCTACACTTACACCCATAACTGCCGGTCAAGGTCAAATGTACGCTATTCACATAACTGAATCGGTGTTTGTGTGTTAAATACGATTTTAAATAGCGGGCGTTTCTCACTCGACATTCAGGCGGGCGTTTCTCACTTGGCGTTTTTGGTAGCGGGACGCTGACTAAACGTACATACACTGGGTTCGCACACTACCTTGAAAATCGACATACAAATTCAAGACCTTGAAAATCAAAAATATGACAAAGACCTTGAAAATAAGAATTGGTTCGTTAGAATGTTATGTGGTGGACCGTGGTCAAGCTCTAGATTCCAAATAGTTTTTGTCGGTGTACCATAGCAACAGAAGTTTCACGCGTTTCTGCTTTACGATATAACGAGGTGACATTGGAATTAACCCTTGTCCGGCCGGCGCCATGTATTTGCCGCTCACAGGGTAGCCGGAATAGTCATAGCTCTTCTGTGCCTGAGAAGCCTTCTCGTCCAGGCGATACAGCAATTGGCCCGTGGCCCATAAACAAAACCCTGCCGAGTGCTTCCCTTCGGCTGGAAATTTACTAAGCAGACTGAGAGTTCAACTTGTAGCCAGCAAACGATGCGCTGAGGTTCTTAAGGACGGTGTCTTTAATACGAGAACTGGTTTGTTTTTACAGGAGAACTGGGTTAACAAACTCAGAAAGCGATAATAACACCCATGACTCACTAGGCGTATTAATTTGTTGCATCTCAAACGCTTAATCAGCTTTAGTTTAGACATTTGACCGTTTGGATACGATAAGATGGTTCAGACTTATAGGTATACAATTCAGCTACAAAAAGCCCAATAAATAATAGGCTTTCAGTAAAAGTTTTATTGAGGTAGTCCCCCGCGCATTTAGCTAAAAATGAGTGAATTAATTGTTGACGATTACAGAATAGGGCGATAGCAATATAATAACATATATCTGCTTGCAATTTTATTACATTATTTGCTGCTCTGAGTCATCATACATTTCTCATTCGGTTGAACATCCCCGAGTCCGTGATCCAAGAATAAGCCCCGAATACTCCGTTTGGAACTCACATAACACCAAATATGGTACACTGTTTGCCATATATGGATTAATTGGGTTAAGATCAAAGCCGGACAACTTCCGTTTGGAACGCAAACAACACTATATATGGCAAACTGTAAACCCGTGTATTCTGATCGTTCGAATTCTTCGTTATATCGCCAGTGAAACGAGAAAAGAATCTAATATTACAATTACCGCACTCGTTTCCTGGATTTAAATGGGAAAACATTAGACTTGTTATTATAGATGAAACCTTCTTTCTGTTACTTTAATTAAGTGTTACATTTTGAAATAAATGTAAAAGATTTCTACCTGGCATTCACTCTCACAATATGAGTGGCGGATTAGTCAACACAGCTGCATGCCCTGTAAATTGCCAATCTTGGGTTGAAACGTTGGTGGAATCAAACTTTAAAGTTTTCTTTTAAAAGGACTATGAATTATTGACGTCTCATGCATTATTTTGTGCCAGGAGGAGAGCGTGGGAGTCTACGCCTGTAGCTGGTATATTAACACTACTTGGCCAATCATGTTACGATCAAGTACTATATTTAGAATTCAACGTTTTAATCCCATAGATCTATGAAGACATTTTCTATAAATATAACTTAACAACCCATTTTCTGTCTTGACAAGGTCTTATTTCAGGGCTCCATTTATCAGATAGTCTCTAATTTGATAGATTGAATGCACGTCAAGTACCAACTTTGTCATATAATTGTTAATAATCATCGGTGGGCTTAACTAAAAAACACAATGTTAACAAACGGAAAACATAAGGCCTCGCCACGAGGGTAACTTGTTTAATATGAGGCGATTATAACTTGAATCAACTCGCAGCCTTTTGAATAGAATAGCCAATCTATATAAACAATTTAATTTATTTAGCCTAGTGAAATGTACAATGCATTGCTGGTAACCAAAATTCCCATTTGTTCCTGGTTATTGCATAATGTAACAAAATCGATCATTATTTTAACGATACTCACTACAGGTTCCTAGAATTGTACAGGCTGGGCGGTAGGCGTAAGGAATCGAATGAACAACACACTCGGGCGTCAACTCACTAGGCCTTTTAGATAATCTACCTGTGGAAAACACGTCTGTATATACAAAAAAAGCATATAGATCAATATTTCACACGTTAATGGGTATTTATAAAGGTCAATCCTGTGATAAATGAACTCTTTTTCCAAATAGCGTATTTAATTCTAGTATTTCATCTATAAACTATACATTGATACAAGAAAAATGTATCGGTTCTGACATTAAATGCTCTCAATTGGGACGTAGCTTGCTTATTACATATGTCTAACCATTATATATCTCCCTTCCTGTGTCCACGTCGTACAACCATTCCCGCTCTGTCACGTTTTGCCTGTCGTGGCTTTTCAGGTGGTCATATCTGACAGCAGTTATATCTATTTGTATTAGTATGTACACGATTTACCAATGTCTTTCGCATATTCTCTGTCAAAGCGGACAGAATTCAGTAAACTCCAAAACGATAGACTTTACAAAGTGTTCTTTGTGTTTTGGTAGTTTGTTTTTAACGTCTTAGAGCCTATTTTGACTATTTTGTTGCATAGTGGATGCCATACAGTTTGTATCCCAAAAACTAGAGAGAAAAAAAAAATCTCCTGAAAGTATATTAGCAAAAGGTTCTTGTTTATTAAAACTTGATATATTGATTCAGTTGAAAAAGTTATGAATATTTATTGAAGTGTTTTAATTTTACACGTGCTCAAATTACATTAACGCTCTTTGAAAATGTTTCTGTTGAGAAGGACTTCCAAGCCATACAGGTAACTGACTAAATTCGCCATCAGAGGCCTTGAAACCCACCCACTCAGTCGTGACAATCGTAAACTGCTGCAGTCATTTTAGGAACCCAGATTAGCTTCTGGTTTTATATTCCCGTTCTAGATTTCATCACTCTTGCCAAAAAGCCATCGCTGTCATTTGACCCGCAATAGCTTTCAACATCACCAGGGCAAAATCAATCTAGAGGGAACTCGCCTTCTCCTCAGATTATAACTCAATAAGTCAACTGTTCAAAACTCTACCTGGGATTCCTACACTTTGGCATGTGTACGTTCCATTGCGTCTACTCACACTAGCCCTGTTGAAACAGAACTAAGCTGGCCTTCTTTAAATTGTTTTCCCCATCGGCTTTATGCGTTGTTAGAGAATAGACTTTTGCTCAATGACCAGTAATTCGAACCACTGCATGTATGAAAGAGTCCAATGTGTATTTCTGTGCGCGCTATCGGTATAAAACTACTTAGGTTTCCTGCGTTTACTCTAACAAAACTTTATATCATCAGTAGGGACTCGTGCTTCAATAGTTGACCTAGAAACATTCTTATACCAGCCGGCTGAAGTTGGCTCCCAGTTCCCAGTTCCTTATTCGCCTGAAGTTAGTTCCCAGTTCCCAGTTCCTTATTCG
>JAQQZZ010091941.1:0-17591 GCA_030265115.1 Mopalia vespertina
TCACAGTGTTAGATGTTTTTTCAAGGTTTAAGGCTTTGATAAGGGGGTGCGTCTTATACATGAATGCGTCCTATACAAGGGTATATACGGTACCAGAAAACTGTCAGCAATTTAAACCAAATGGTGCTTAGATCGTGCAAAATATAGATAGTTTAACTGAGTGGCATAGAATTTCCTTCAAAAAAACTTCATGAACAAATTTAAGCATAGAGTGGCATAGAATTTCCTTCAAAATATATTCTTGACTTCCACAATGAGAAAATATGCTTTCTACAATTTGGTACAAAGGTATCAATTTTAATTTCAAGGTTTAAAAAAAAAAAATTTAATTTATATAAATAAGCATCAACCGAGATTTGTCCATGTACATCTGTGACACAAAGTAATTAGTTTGTTTCATTTTGTTAACATGTTATCAGCATCCCCCTTTGCCAAATGTACAACTTACAACAGTAATATGGCTATGTTGTTATATGTTGGTACAGGTGGTCCAGGAACTGGAAGAGTCCACAGGTTTATTGGGTTACATAATCATTGCAATAATGTAGTTAAAGAGTAGCCAGTGGCTACCATCCAGTAAATAATGTTACAATTTTGGTAGAGGGTTACTAGGAATCTGGAAATACTCAATACCGGAGCCGGTCACTGTGAAAGTTCCTTCCTTTGGTAACTCTCATATTATCTGTACCTGTATTAAAACTGGGGGAGGGAGGGCTATTTATAGTCTACTGGCTGTGTTTGTGTGTGTGTGGCTGAATATAGACCATGTAAAATATGTGTAGCAGCATGAGGTGAAGGGGTTACAAAAGGCATGTAACTTACTTTAAAGCTCCCTGGACCAACTTACCTCACCATTATTATGAACCCATTGTCCATCCACATAAAATTTATACTGGTGATCTCCTTCTGGTAAGTCAATTATTGTGAAAAAGTCCCCTTGACTAAAAAGAAAATAAACAAAATTAATAATACTGTACATGTAAATGTGTACAACAAAGCAAACATGAAGTTGTACTGCCATTGTTTAAAGGAAGACTTCACACTTCTGCCATGCCATTTATTTGATAGGGTCATCAAGCACCATATTCCAGTGAAGACAAGTCATACAGAGTAGTGTTCTATACAGGATCAAACTATGTCTGTCTGACTGTCAGACAAAACAAAATGACCAAAAACTTTATATAACTCATGGTAATTGTCGATTTTTACTTCTTTGTACATTTATAAATAGCCATTAGACCTGTTTTTGTTTTCTGTCAATATTACCAATTCAATAATTTAAAAGAATTATTAAGAATTCTTCATGTTATTACCAATATATGTCCAGTCTGTAAGTACATGTATATTGATAATTGGTTTAATAATATGTTTTATGAGAATGAGCAAACAAATTTTATTTTACAATAAAGCTGTAAAAACTCATGATAGAAAAAGAACTTAAAAGCAAAAAGTGTGTGTTTGTTTGATTGGGGTTTTACGTCGTACTCACGGGTATTTCACTTATATGACGATGTGCAAGCCCAATGGGTGAAGGAAACCACCCTCAACACCACTGGCAACAAACAAAGACAAGACTGGACAAATACAGGACAATAACAGGACGCAATACTGACACCCACATAAATCGGCTTCCTGTTCCCCTTTAGCTCTGAGAGCACCAGGGCAACATGAAGCTTCCACCAACCACCCGCAGCAAAAAGTGAGAAGCATTAAGTGTGTTTTGGACTTATGCATTATATTATTTCAAGGGAGTGGACCTATATTTCTTTCCCATATTGTGTACATTAAAAACATTGTATTTGTAATGCTGTCTGTGTAATGACTTACTTCTGCCTTAAAATCAAATGCAGGACAAATGGACAGAACAATGGGTACTGTCAAAATTCAACCACCCAAAGTCACAGCATATTGACAAGCGACAACAAGTGGTTGTACCCTGTTACACTCTATACAAAGCTTTTTAAATTCCAACACATACACTGGTGTGTACATTGGTGTTTATGAAAATAAACAAATCAAAGCCTAAAACATTGGAAAAAAAAAGGTCAGTAAAGAGAGGCCACAAAAAATAAGTCACCTAAAACTACACTGTCCAAATAACAGGTTAAACAACTAAACATTAAAGCTATGAAGTTACTACTTGTATATACAGCTTACACATGTTTGTTTGTTTGTTCATTCATTTGTTTGACTGGGGTTTAACATTGTACTGAAGGGTATTATTTCCCTTATATGATGATGGATTGTCCACTTCACACGGTTTCGACTAAGATTTGTAACCACTTTGAGGAAAGAAGGCCCATCTATTCAAGGAATGGGACCAATCATTTGGAGAATGTGACCATGTAAGGGTTGGTTTTTTTGTGGAATGGACCTTTTTGTGAGAAACTATGGTCTGATACATTGTAGTTGGGGAAAGGGGCATGTCAGTTTGATAATCAGCTGGGGAGAGGGGCTCACCTGTATCAGCTGGATAAAAAGGCTTACCAGATAGAAATGGGGCCTGTTTGACAGTCAGAGAAAGGATCCTTTAAGGGGTATATCAGTTATGGATGCCCAGGGCCGCCAGGGGTATACATTTGCAAACAGGGACCCATCAGTTAAGGAATGGGCCCTTCAGTTTGAGAAATGTTCGTTAATTGATGGCAATGTAAAATATTATTCCCAAAGAGAGAAGCCCTTTATTGGCTTCAAGTGACATTTTTTTTTAAATATATGAATCAAGCACTATTGATTAACTTACCTTTTTACTAAAGGTATTTTACTTTTCCAGTTGTTAAAAGAACCACAAATAGCCACCTCTTTTCCTCCTGCCTCCCATTTAAAAACTGTAGGTAAGTATTTTGAGACAGGCGCTTGTGGTCCGGGGGACAGGGTGTTGGCCCGCGCCCGCTGTAAAGGTTCAAACTGGTAATCGTAATTTTGTCGACTGGCAGACTGAAGATGCAAACAAACAAACAAACCACACTGAAAACGTCATCCAAACAAACTCAACATGCTTATTAGATGTTAATGGTAATACATATGATAACAATCTTTACTTGCATTTATTTCAGAGTGAAGTAAGTTTCTTGATTCGGTTGACTGCTTTCTAAATCAAAGTCATTTTTTAAACATCTTAATAACAAACAAAAATTCACATTTTAAATGTATAGGGTGTTTACAAGTCCATGGTAAAAGTAAAACCCCCAAAAATTGCAATGAACAGTACATAGTTCAAAATGGTTAATTCTTCACGTAAGAAAACAAGAATACTTAGGTTTAATTTTCACACTGACAAGTTACAGGTTACAGGGAACTTAATCTTGAAAATTGTTTTATACATGTTTCTTACAATACAAGGACTCTAATCAATTGATTGTTTTATACATGTTTCTTACAATACAAGGACTCTAATCAATTGATTGTGATGTATATGTTTAGTTAGCATTGGAATTAGGCAATAATAGCAAAAGTCAAGTAGTCAAAACTTTACAAATGCTGAAGAAAATAGCTAATTGTTTATTTGTTTCCTTGTGTTTTAAGCCGTCAGCCTACTTATAGCTCTACACGTAGGCTGTAGGCGTTGATCGACAAGACACTACCTGTAAACGGCTGCAACTCTTACTCTAACTGAAACTTTTCTAAGAATCTGTTCCTCTAAGATCAACATTTTGAGTGAAAGTGCCTTGAACTGGTTTTCGAGCGCATAGTAGATCAAGAAACTTATATGTCCAAGAATAGAAAGTGTGCAAGTTGATGAAGATTTTCTGTAGTTTGAACAGCATGTAAATTAAAATCTCCACAGCTGCCAGCTTCACAAAGTTGCATGGAGTTGTGACCTAGTTTCGGTGAATTTTTAGTGTTATCTCTGCCTACATGTAGCTCAAGGTAATTAGGATGTCAGCCTAATGGGTGAAGGAACTACCCTGTTCAACATTGGCACACATCCCCCAAAGATAAGATGATTTCAGATGCACAACAAAAGATGCCACAACAAATCAGCTTTGTTGCCTTTTAGCTCAGAGAGTGACAAAGATTCTTCCAATCGCTGCTTTAAAAAAAATATGAAAATCTGATTCTGCGATATACATGTAGGTATACCAGTAGTTAACCATTATCTCTAAGATCTCTATGCTATCGTTTACATTTTCTACTGAGACCTGCTAGAAAATTGATTGATGTTTATACCCTGCTACAGGTTATTTCACTTAAATGACGGTGGTGTATTCCAACAGTAATTATAATAATAATAACTTTATTTAATGAGGAAAAAATTACAGTCAAATAAAAAATTTGCTCTTCCCTGTAGCCCTCAATAAATACTGTACATAATTTTTCTTAAATTTTTTTTCTTATATTATCAATAACACAACCAAAACATGTGTTGAATTCAGTTGGGAAATTAAGCTCCATCCAGTGCTAAACAAAGACAGCATTTGTAGATTCCAAACACACTGCCCTTAGCCAAAGGGCATTATGATATTGTATCCACCAGTGTGCACCCAACAGTCGGGCAACAAATCACACTGATGATTTTAATCTTAAAATGGACAGTAGTAGAAATTTTCTTTCTTTTCCTGGTAAATGTAGCCAGCATTACTTTTGGGGTATGGGGTATCAGTCTGGCAACTTTTCTGAACAATGGTGCAGTATGGTACATGTATCTGTTAAGTCGAGAAATTCTACATATACTTATTATCCCAAAACAATGATAAAAAAAAAAATTTAACAATATGTTTTCTATTAAAGTCACACTTATATAATCCTTTTTTCGGCATTGGATGGATTGAAAAATAGTAGATCCCAAAGCCAGGTTCTATTTGATGCTTCCTACATGTACCTTGCTTTAACAAGAGACAGTAGAAAAATCTGTAAACGACTGAATGTGGCTTCTGTGGATTCAGGGGAGAAAATGACTTTCCTGTAACTTAGTACTGTTCTTTGGACTGTACACGTAAATGATATGTTTTACACCATTTTGTACAGTTATAATATTCTCTGTTATGTTCAGCCTACAATGTATGTATTTATGTTGGGTGCAGTCAGATGGAAAACCCATTAAGATGGAGGCTGGGAAATTGATTCTCCTAGCAGTGCATCACTACATGGGTTTAAAATCCCTGTAGCGCATCGGTAGATGGCAAATGGATCAATATACAACAGTGTCTCCTCAAACCATGGATCTTTGTAGATGAACTTGTACAAGTGACTGATTAAGCATAAGTGAACTTAAGTTAGCATTGTTATATGCTTTGCCAATTTGAAGAAATTTCAAAACCCATGAAAGTTATAAAAAGAAAACATTTTGGCAGAAACTCACAACATAAAGAGTAGTTGGCTGTTCCTTATATAAATTACAACTTATCTAACAAAATTAATGAGTTTGGATTCATCCTTTGATTACAAAATCTCATACCATAAACTACCTGCATGTTTCAATGTACTTTTATACTAGCTGCTATGTTTTATTCAAATGAATTTACATTATAAAAATATAGAAGACTGCACTCATTTTGAACTTGACATAAAATGAATACATATCTTTCATACATACGAAAAGTAAACAAATAAGAAATAATTGAAAATACAAACACAGGCATTGTGAGACAGAATATAAGTAGATAATCCTATTCTAAAAGTGACTGATTTGGGACAAAAACAGAGTACACTGACATATGCTGCCATGACAACAGAACAGAATTTGAAGGGCATCTTTGATTGTGAGGCCTGGGACTGTGGAATTCATTTAGGGTAAATTCAGTATCTTTCTACGTGTCCCCTGGGGGAGTACTATCGGATCATTACATTGAATACACGAAATGCTATGCATGAAAATGTACCTGAAACTCAATTAGAGTAGTCCATCATCCACATGGAAATTGATAAAATGCAATTCAGAGACTTACATGTACATGTATATTTTTCTTTTTTTTAAAGATACGAATTGAGTTTTACAGACACAGTTACATTTTATGGTAGCATTCTTTAATGCTCAAATAATTATTTTAAGTACTTTGATTGATTGTTTAGTGTTTTATGCTATACTCGAGGGTATTTCAATTAAATGGTGTACATTCAACAGTAATGGACACTGGAACAACAGTCCAATGTTTTGCTATGTTGCAAAATTAATCTGAAAACTTAGTTAAATGCAAGAGACTGCCCCTAGCCAGACAGTTGGTAAACAGGGTACAGCACTGATACCCGTGAAATCAATTTGTTTGTTTGTTTTGTTTGATTGGGGTTTAACGTCATAATCAAGGGTATTTAACTTGTATGACGACAGATTGTCCACTTCACACTGTTCCTTGCCTCATTACAGTGGAAAACTGGGAGGAAACCTAGTAAAAGCCACTCCCGTGATTGCCGGAGCCACATCGTGTGACCCGTGAAACCAGAGAGATGGGAGAGAAAATAACATGTAACATGACCTTTATGACTATTGGAATATCATTTATACATCTATAAGGAAATGACTTGAAACCATAAACTGAATATTTGAGATAGAGTAGACAAAGCTTATAAACAGTAACAATGTCAACTTGTCCCCTGAGCCAGGCCTAGGCTGTAATTTTTTTCAGCATAACCTTAAAATCAGTCCTCTTAAATGTTGTGAGGTAACCTAACATTTGCATTTTCCCCTGGTTTGCTGATTTTTTAAATACATAAATGTGCTTTAAAATACAATCTTCAGTGATAATTGGATGACAAAATTTGTCAAAATCAGTAGCAAAATGTCAATTTAGATGAAGACTGCAAACAATTTGGGAAACCTATAAATCTGTCCTCCTAAATTAAGGTTGCATAACCATGGGGTTATTTAAAGATTCAAAAAATTTACATTTGCGACGAGATACAACAAACTTCTTTGGTCCAAATGTGAATTATGTAATGCAGTACTTTAAGTTAATATTTTGATGCTCTAAACCTGATAACTGCAGGACCTACTTATAACACATGATCATGTACAATGTATACATGTCAAGGATATAATCACCAGACCTTTGTCAGACAAAAACATTACACATCACTGTCAGGGAAAGAAATACACACAAGGCATTGTTCAGAAAAACAGCTGACAAAGGTCCTCAATCTTATTTTACAGATGCTAACAAAAGCTTTAAGAATGCTTACAATTTTTTGTTTTTTAAAATACTTTGTTTGAGCCATATCCATAATATATACTTGACAACTCTAAGCTTTACGTTATCCATGTGCAATACTGCAAGACAATGGTGTTGACCTGTACACACCTGTAAGCAAAAGTTGTTATAAATCCAATTAAATGACTGATTGGCTGATTGATGATTAACACCTGCTTATTTGATGTTGATGTAATCCAGTAAGATCACTCTAGCACAACCAGAAAATGCAAAGGGATATGTCAGCAAAAGTTGTTGTCTTTAAAAATGACTGATTAATCGACTGATGTTTAACTTTAACACCTGCTTATATGACATTGATGTAGTATCAGAAGAAAATTTATCTTCCTCCAGTGACAAGTAAAGACAGTAGCAACTGTGGTGAAAACCCTTATATGATTTGTGCAAATAACAGGATAAGAAGTCCACTCTCTCAAAACCTTTTTCAAGGAGGAAATTTATGTGACACACCCCTGTTTATCACATATATTCTTGTAAACGGACACCCCTCTTTCACATAATCCTGCTGTACAAGGGCTTAGGCAGAGGCGTGTCCACCCATCCTTTGGACACACTCAATTGAACAATTGCCTCATTGGGACACCCCGTTTTAAGAAACTATATCATGTAGGAGATAGGGAAACTGTAAAAATTGGACACCCAGTTATTAACAAGAGCTCAAGTGAGTCGCAATATACGCCGGAAGAAATCTTGCCACATGGAATATTAAAATCGAGTTTGAATAGATTCCACTAGGTTACAGCATCGCTAGGCAAGAGTACAGCAAACATAATCCTACACAACATCTTGACACGTTGAATATCTTAACTATGTCTTGTCAAATGGAACACTCATACTAAGTAACTATAAAGTTTGATTTGAATTCCATAAGCAGTTTTCAAGTTAATGTCCAGAACCAAAATTCAGACTTTGCCACCAGGTGGCGCATTCTGTAGGTCAACGTACACCAAAATCAATCCCAAGTGATGTCTTGCCACATGGAACAATCATATAAAGTTTGATTCTAATTCCAGAAGTAGTTCTCAAGTTAACATACAGAAACCTAATTCAGACTTGTGGGTCGACATACGGCAAAATCAATCCCAAATGACGGGCATATAAAAAGTGAAGCAAAATGGCCATTTTGGACACCATACCTTTTCTGGCTATAAAGCCCCTGCTGCTGAGTTAGTTTTTTTCACCAAATGCATATGTATATACTTTATGTTAAGAATCTATAAGAACTTTAAACAAGTTTGAATAAATTGCCAATTAATTTTAAAATATGGATTAGAATTTTTTTAACTTTTTAAAAAAAAAAGCTAATAATTGTAGCCTACTACCTCTGAATGGAGATAGGGAACATCCGACTCCATTCTACCAATCTTTATAATGATACAAGCTTTTTTTCTTCAAAAAAGTATAAAAAAAATTAGGAAAAGCACTCAATTTGCATGCCAATAATTTGCTGCTTCTGGCATCCAAATTATTTTTTATTAACTTTTGCCTCAGACGAAAAGTCAGACAAATTTCACCGCTGCATTCACAGTACTAGGGCGAAAAAGCTTTATATTTGGAAAGGTAGTAAAACTTTTAATTTATATACAGATATAATATGTATTTTTAGTAATACACCCCATAAATATATTAAATCTTGATTTACAAATGTCACCTGGGTCATATATTTATAACTGGTTCAAACATATTTCAAAGAACCTAAATAACACTACAAAAATGTGATAAACTAGCAGTTTAGGTGGCATTTTATTGGCTTTTCATCTTTTCCCCTATTGTTTATGACTCGTCGTAAAACCATTGTACCACTTAGTTACATCGGATCTCTGGCAATACGAGATGCAAAGCAATTAAAATGGCATAAAATAAGGGGCTTAACCAGAAATCAAAAGTATGGTGTCCAAAACGGTCATTTTGCTTCACTTTTTAAGTAACTTGATGTCCAATTTTAACAGTTTCTCTATCTCCTGCATGTTAAAGTTTCTTAAAAAAGGGTGTTCAATGAGGAATTTGTTCAATTCAGGGTGTCCATTTGGACGGGTGGATACCTCTCTGTCTACGCCCTTGCATAAAATGTTGACTTTTAAAACACAATTGTAATGTTAGTATCCAGTATCATAAATCAAACTGCAAATAAATTGTTTTATTTGATTGTTTAATTAGGGTTTTACATCTAACTCATTTGACAGTGTATCAGCGCAATGTGCGTCAGATGGGAAAAAGTCCAAATCATCCTTGACGACACTAACAACAGCCATAGACAAACCAGCAACAATCAAAAGACTCCAAACAGACAGCACAACAGAACCGCTTCAGTCTGTTCCTGAACTCTGAGAGCACCCGGCCAACAGGAAGCTCCCTCAAACTGCCCACTGTAGTAAGTGATATAAAATTAGCATTGTCTTGTTTATGCATGAAGATATCCTATCATACATAGAGACATGGCTTTCTGATAAAGTTAATTATTGTAATACATGTACAGGCCTGTGCTGTTGGGGAGAACAGACAGAACAGGGTTTCCCCATGGTTATGCAAACTTTATTTAGGAGGACCTATTTATAGGTTTCCCAAATTGTTTGCAGTCTTTGTATAAATTTGTGTTTTGCTAGAGATTTTGACAAATTTTGTCATCCGATTATCAATGAAGATTGTATTTTAAAGCAATTTTGCTTTATTTTTCTTAGTAGGAGGTGACTATTGGAAATGATATGAGTAGAGAGGACTATAGTCTATACTAGCGTATGTAAGTCATGGCATGTGATTTGCGATATGTTATCAACTTACAAGTGTTAATCATTTCAGTTCCAGGTATAACCTGGTCTTTCTAGTTTCAATACCCTAGAGAGTAAAAAAAATTACAATTCCCCCATTCAATCCTACAACTGCACTAAACAGCAAAACATAGTAGCTAAGACTTATAGATAAGTCAAAAGACTACCAGTAGTTCACTATACCACAATGAGTAATAAGATCGTCTAATTGTCAAAATTATTGTTACACTACTTATTCCTAGGTGAACAAGAATTTGTCAGAGCCCTCTCAATTAATCCCTTTTCATTCATTCCACAGTTTTTACAAAAACAAGCTGAGTAGCTAACAGGTCCACCCCTAGAGTCTTTTTTTGAAAAAATATGTTCATAATCCCAGTCAAATCACCTTCTCCTACTTTTGTTTAAGAACTATATTTTTCTTAAAAGAACCTAAGAGTAAAAGTTATTGTGTTTATCACCATTTTGGTGCGATATGCAATGTCGGCCATAATTGTTGTGAAACCTAGTGAAATACTGTACAAGTCCACATCTATGGTATTAACAGAAAAAGCAAAGTTTGAGGTAAATATCTGAATTTGAGTGATGGCCATTTTGGTTTGCGGAATTTGGTCAAATGTTATCCCATCCGCCGTCTTAACAAGAGGAAGCTACATACCGATTTTGAAGTTAATCTGTGAATTTATTCTCTACTTATCGCTAATATTATGTAATAATGGCCATTTCGTTTAACGGAATTTGGTCAAATGCAATACCATGCATCGTCTTAACAGGAGGAAGCTACATACCAAGTTTGAAAGACAAATGACTCACTCATTTACCTGAGGGTTGACAGATGGACTTGATCCTGTGAACAGTACATCGAAGTAAGATTTGTAAGCGCACTCGCTAACCACTAAGCCACGGCCTCAGGGCGCTGGGTCCGTATTCATAAAGCTACATGTACTTAAGTATTTCTTAAAGTTAAGAAAAACTTAGCAAATTTTCAAACATCATTTTAAAAACCTGAACACCATTTAGCTTAATTTTGTATGATCCTATAAAATGAAAGAATATAAGTAAAATGTATAAAATGTCAACTTAATTATTTCACATGTAACTTTTTTCAAGATCAAATGACAGACTGAAATTTGGCTATTAAATAATTCTTAACTTTAAGAAAGACTTAAGTAGCTTAGTTTATGAATACAGGCCCAGAATTGTTTTCAGATTTATTACCACACTTCTTATATAACACTTTAACTTTTGCAGACCAGTAAAACATTCTAAGAGGATGAACAGTGCCAGTCATAATCTAAATAAGACATTATTAGCCATATAGTGGCCCTGCACATGTACACAGTTTACTGTCAACTAGTGTTCATACACAAATATGTTAAAACTTTGTGGGCCACTTTGCAAATAACAGACAGCACCTACATGTACGTTGTTTTACTTTCTGTTAAGAGGAGCATAGAAGAGGGAAGCATGGAACACACTATGTTTTTACCTCTCTCCCACAGTTGGTGGTAGATTCACTTCTAGTTTAGAACCAAACACAGGCACAGGCTGGCTCAGGGTGTGCTGTAATTTACTCCCAGTGTTCTTATCTTTAATACCATGGATAGTAATATCTTTACAATCCAACGTCTGAAAGATTTATGTACACACAATGAAACTGAATGAATAAAGTATCCACTTTATCTATAATAAATTAAATGTGTCAAGGTAACTGAATATATAGGTGAGTCACATTTTGGGCTATGAAACAGATAAAATATAATACTGACAAGTGAAGAGAGTGTTGAACTTAAACAACCTTGGCTATACATGTACTCAATACAGTTTTGTGGTCCACGATTATGTTAAGCAAAGATATTTAGTGACAATAATATATTATTCCCCATTCCAGCCCCCCATGTTGTGCACAAATATACATTTTACAATTGATTGATTAATTAATTGGTGTTTGAGGTTACGGGTATTTTACTTATATAATGGCGGTGTATTCCAACAATAATTGACACTAGCACAACCAAGATGTGAAGCATTTCAATAATCTTGAAATGTTTATTTTCCTCCAGTGTTAAGTAAAGACAGCCTTGTTACTCTTCAAACAAACTACCCTTAGCCAAAGGGCGGCAAGGGCCTACATAGTGGTATAAATGAGAGAACAAAGACCTCTTTGTTTAGGGCTGTACAAAGTCCCTCCATTTACAAATTTAATTTATGCAAGAGCATCTCAATGCTTTGTTTCCATTTAGGAGAAAAAAAAAATGGCCTGCTTTGAGTCAATAAATTGTATCCACAAAGCAAACACCATGTTTTGAGATTTGTCAATGTGTTAGAAAGATAAAAAACCAGGTAGCTGCATTTGTTGCTTGCCTTTTCATTGATCATTTCTGTCGCGTTGAATGACAACTCTTGTAGATTTGTTTGTTTGATTGGTGCTTAACATCATACTCAAGGGTATTTCACTCATATCATAAGACGACGGATTGTCCACTGCGCACTGTTCCTTGTTTAATTATGATGGCAAACTGGGAGGAAACCCACGTAAAAACTCATATGCCTCATAGTCAAACATCAAACAAATAATGATGGTGGATGTTGGCTTTTTTAACGTGGGCTTCAATGCCTATTTGGCTACGTTCCAGCCTTGCAATGCGAAGTGGATGATTAAAACTCGCGTCTTACTGTCTTACTTCACAATGAACTCCTGATTCATGCTACAAACGGTAGGAAGCGTAAACCATATCTGTATTTTGTTGTATTTGTTTAGAAACAGCTATGATTAAACCTAGATGTGTAACATTTAGGTCTTATTAATTAGGCTACAGAAAAGCCATCTTGTATAAATTTTGAGACCAAAGCGAAAAATCAGTTTGGATATTTAAAAATAAGCGAAAGGCGATAGTCACTGATAGATGAAGGTAAAGATTAAAAGAAATCTACACTATACTTTGGGTGCAAAAGGCTTAGATTTCAAATAATTATTTCTTTTTCCAAAAAAGCCTAAAGTGGTCAATAAAGTGACAGCCTACAACGGAAAATGGGACTCAGTTGTACCGTCAATACAGTACACAGGTTGCACTGACGACCTCGCAGTCGCACTATGTGTCGCCTGTATACACACGGCGATCGAATTAAACTTACCAGCACCGATGCATCTTCTGATTTCTTTAGTACGTCGAGCTGCACAAAACCACTGAGGACATGTTTGTCAAAATCTACATTGAGGTTTAAATCTAGTTTCTGTATAACACATACATTTGGCTTAGAAAAGGAAGACGGGTCTGCTTCGCTGTGGGCTGCCATTATTGGAACCTTGTGCGCCTCCACTAGCAGAAGAACTCTCGAGTGTCATCACGTGACATCATAGCAACATGGCTTGAGGACATTATCGACCGAGAAAGGGTTGATTTGTTTTACCGTTGCGAAAGGCAACAATCATATAAGAAATTTAATCGGTAAGATATTTGTTTAATTTTATAATTTATGATCTTTTACATGTTGAACTATTTGTTTAGTTTATCTTGGTGGGGATTTGTGTTTGGTTTATAGTGTGAGTGTCATTTTCCTCTTGGGACGTCCTTACTGGGCAAAATGCCGACGGGCACTGCTCACCGTCGGTCCCAAGTGAACAAGTCGTATATACTATCGTTTTGTCTATATTCAGAGTGGTTGATGACTTGCTCATTTTTTTTTTAAAGGTAGATAACATTTTTTGGGTTGAAGTTAACTATCTATATTTTTTATAAAGTACATATATGTAAGCCTAAGCTTACCGCACATGCACTGACAGACTTAGTCCGAGTGGCCCTGACGTTTTGTTTTTGATAATGCCTGACGGCGAAAACAACTATAGTTTTTGCCCATCAGAGAATAACTCAAAAACTATCGTCTGAGCCCCTCGGACTATGACAGACTAAGAAATACCAAGGCAATGTAGACTGCATTTAGATCCAGGTACCCTCGATGCTGTCTTACGTTTTATTGACTAGAACTGCATTGGCGAACAGTTTACATTGTATGATTGAATATTAGAGATACAGAACTTTGCAGCTATTTTTAAAATCTTAATTTCAATACTGGTTATAACTGTCCAACACCAAAACGAAAATAGAAAAACTTATTTTTCTATTTTTTTTCTTCTTTAATAAATGAGCATTTCGGGTCTTCTGCAATGTAATTTGTGGCTATAGGGATTCATGTAGAAGTCCAGTTTAAATACCGTAAACTGGTCTTTCAATTTGAGACATCATTTTAATGCATCATTTTTTAAAAAAAACTCAATACAGACTCCATTTCTAATGTTAAGTCCGATAAAAATATATAGTTGAGCATTAAAAAACAAGAAAAAAATTGAATATGACAACAAAAAAAACTGAATTTTTCAGTTTTCACTAAAAGACTCAATATTTGGATGTATATAAATCCCTCGGCTATATGTTTACACATACAATATATTTTTGGATATTATTTTTTATGCAATACTGTTAATAACGGTCCCACGCCGTAAGAGTTAGCTTACGACAAGTAACATGTAGTTCAACGTTAAAAACTGGAAAAGTTTTCACATTAATAATACTATCTAAATTTGTACCAAAGAACAGAATTTGTTTAATTTTAGCAATAATTTCAAGGTATATAAAACTGCATTGCAATTGTCAATACTGCTTGCATAAATTACTTTAGCCAGTTTTTCTTTGACGAATTCAGTGTCTGTCCTTTTTAAACCTAATAAGACACTATAATAATTTATGTGCATGTAATGATGTATGTCTATTTCGTCATGTCAAATAATAACCAGAAAACGGCAAAAAGGGCAAATAGATGTAACACCACACAATAAACCAGTAACAGATATAATAAAGTGAAACCTTTGAAATTTAACAATATAATAGGGTGTCAACTCAGGGTATAATGAGGTAGTCTCATAAGATTTGTTTCCATAACAACAAAATTTAAGATTGATTGATGTATGGATTCATTATTTTAAATGTATTATTGTGTCTGAAGCTTAAAGTTTCTTTCTTAATTGTATTTTCACAGAACTTTAAAAATGAACTGGATTTTAAAATGAAAAGATGTCAGAAATCTCAATAAATGTCCAGAACCACCGGCATCCAATGATACGTCAAGTATTTACCAGTGTCTGCCAGAAAACTTGGTGTGAAGTCTATGCTGTGATTTTTGTGGTGAGCTGAAAGTGTTTCGGCCACTTTTTGGATAGCTAATGCTGCAGTCACTGTTAATTTCTAATATCGCTATGGGGAACATATGTAGCTCCGCCCCTAAAGTGGACCCTGATTCCGCATGGAAGGAACAAAATAAGGAGTCGAAGGAAAATCCTATGTACCATTTTGCAGACTTACAACAAAATGGATGCCTTGTGGAAACCTTCAAACTCCATCTGGAAACCGGGGATAGAGAAAAGGCTGAAGAAGCAGTTCGTAATCTTGTTCATCGGGACATGACTGTGTGTCTGTATGAAAGGGGGAAAGGTAAAACAGTGACCAGAGCGGAGTACATACGATGGAAGTACCGAATTGCTGCCAAAAGAAGTGTAAGTCACGGTTTCAATGTTTATTATAACTTATAAATACATGTATCCTGTTATCATGCAAGAAATATCGGCTTAGGCCTACATGTAAAATAATTGTAAGAAATAAAATAAGACTGCTATTCATAATTGATTTGCTTCTAATGCAAAATATTTACTCCTGAACTGAAGTTTAAATTTAATAGATTTCACATTTTTGTGTTTGTAATAAATAAATGCAATGTTCATGTATCCTGTCAAAGCACTCATTTCTTGTTTACTCAAATAGTAAATGAGTTTTCTTTTTATCAAACACAAAGCAATAGAAACTGGTGCCAAAATGTTTAATGTAACACCTCTGAGTGTGTTGGGCTCTTAAATACATGTAGTGTATCAATGCATATACAACTTACTTTCAGGCCTGTGCTGTAATCTTTTCCGGCATAACCTAAAAATCGGTCCTCTAAAATTTTGTGAGGTACAACCGTACATGTAACCTAACATTTGCATTTTCCCTGGTTTGCTGATTTTTTAAATAAATAAATGTGCCTTGGTGAAAAATAAAGCAAAATTGGTTTAAAACACAGACTTCATTGATTATTGGATGACAAAATTTGTCAAAATCAGTAGCAAAATTCAAATTAAGATGAAGACTGCAAACAATTTGTGAAACCTATAAATAGGTCCTCCTAAATTAAGTTTGCATAACCATGGGGAAACCCCGTTCTGACCGTTCTCCCCAACAGCACAGGCCTGAACTTTCTTATTGCACTTCAACCAAATATTGGGTGTAAACTTGTAATTACATAGATGCTTTAATATTTTCACTGTTAAAGCATACACATAATTATTACATGTAAATCTAAATTTATCACTTCAGCATTTATAAGATCAATTGTGTATCTTCGGTTTCATATTGTCTAGTATTTCATTGACTGCTATTATGACCACCTAGTTATACATGTAGTTTGTTAAAACGATGACATTTAATGGTACATGTAACTAAAAACCGTGTTGCTTTGATTAACAGGTATCACAAGTAGAATTGACAGGAGAATTAATCCAGCCTTTAATCTCTTGTCTATAGGCTATTAATAAAACTCTCTGCCATTGATTCCATGCTGTGATTAATATGAAGCAGTTTGGTTTGATGTTAGAGCTTTTATTGATTCTTCTAACAGACACATTGACTGCCAGTGGTTTAACTTGGTGCATTGATAGATCTACATAATTATCAATATTATTTCTACACAAAAAAAAGTCATTATAATATTGATATGCAGGCCAAATACAGATTTTAATATTGGAGCTTTGAATTTAATGAAAATAGCTCAAAATAATTTAAACAAATAAATAAACGCAAACAATACAAAGCTTTGATCTTGCCTGATAAACAGATGAAGTACATATACATTGTACTTGTGGGAAAAAAATTATCTTTGATCCCATCATCTTTTCATGGGCTCTATGATCTTTTCTTAGATCATGAGATCTTTTCTCAAACCATAGGTTTTTTCCTGACACCATTAATTTTAAGTCTTTGCCCCAAACCAGGAGCGTAGCCAGAAATCAAAATTTTGGTGTCCAAAATGGTCATTTTGCTTCACATTTCAAATAACTGGGTGTCCAATTTTTTTTACAGTTTCCCTATCTCTTGCATGTTAGTTTCTTTAAACAGGGTGTCTAAATGAGGCAATTGTTCAATTCAGGGTGTCCATTTGGATGGGTGGACTGGACACCCCTCTGTCTAAGCCCTTGCCGCAGACACTGAAATCTTTTCCTGACACCTTGAAATCTTTTCATTAGTTTTCAAGTCCTCTGTAATGAGAATTTTGTTGTGCATCTTGTAACTTCTTATTGTGTCTTGTATCACATGAAACCTTTTCAAGACCAGAAATAATGCACAAGAGTAGTGTTACTACAAAAAACAAGACTCCTATTGATCTCACTATTTCAGTGCTTTATTTGGCTATCTTCATTAGGAGAGTATTTTCATAGGCTACATCAAACAAATTTATAGAGATAAGCCCATGGTTCAGTGGCTTGCATGTCAGTCAACTAAGGGCCTAGCCAGACACCAGTCCACCCGTCCAAATGGACACCCTGAAGTGAACAATTGCTTCATTTGGACACCCTGTTTTAAGAAACTTTAACATGCAG